>JARYHS010001492.1:0-66978 GCA_031002005.1 Vandiemenella viatica | reverse complement strand
AGATAAACGTAACTAACACCAGCAAGCTTACGTTAGAGCCGTTTCCGAGATACCTAATGCAAAGTCGCTGATTTTCGTAAAATCGCGGTTTGGAGGGAAGACACCTATTTAGGTAAACATAAAAAGAAGAACGTTAACTAAATATGAAATTTCATCCAAGTTACTAGAGCCGTTTCCGAGATCCCTTATACATATATATATATATATATATAAGAATTGCTAGTTTAAAGATATAAGATTTTGGACATATTGAACTATCATAACATAATAAATCTAAAACCATTTTTTGAACTCCCATGGAAACACAGTTATGAGATTGGAAGTGAACTATTAAAAGTGATCCCCAAGTTGAGAATCACTTGAACAGAGTATTACGTCAGTGCCAGGCGTTTCTAGTGCAGGATTCATTATTCCGTGACAAGTGATTTATTAGTTCTAAAAAACCGAAAGCTGTCGAACATTTTGATAATCTGGCGCTTGATTGGACTCACAACGCGCTGCTGTGTACATCATGGATCGTTCACACTTTTTTGGCGTTTCGTCTTGAATCACTAAACAATCTGCTTATTAGCGTTAATTAGCATAGGGGCTGTCATAACGGGCAGTCATAACGGGGCTGTAGTTAAATAGCTTACTTATCTAGGACAGAATTTTGTTGAAACGTTTCGAGAGCATATACCTGACTGACTAGACACGCTTTAGAGAATACGTCATCAATGGTCCGATTCACGTAGAAAATATTACTCTTGAGATCTTACCTTCGACGTTTCCTCCCACCAACAGATTAAAAAGTGGACCAGGTCTAAATATGTCACATCCAGTCTTATCTCTTGAGCATTTGCAAGTTTTTCATGGTAATATTAATGCAACACTTGATTACTAATTCCAGAGTTTCGAATGCAACTTCGGCTCTGGTACATGAGTGTTATGGCTTGAATCTCATCAAGTAGAAGTTTATTCATTTTGTCTCTTCCTTCAATGAGGTTTTCTACAAATTAGTATCGTAACCTATCATTTTAATAAACTTTTTTCTTCGTTCTTCTTAATGGTATTTCCAAACCACGAGATTCAGCCACTGATGGTGTGATTTTAGCAAAGGCACCAGAGTCGGCCTTCTGCTGGCATGTCCCTCTAGTAATAGTTGTCGCCTCACGGAAACGTCTGCAGTTCGGCCCTGATTGGCTGCAGCAGTGTCGATCGTCTGTACCAACACATCTGCTCATCCTTCGTAGGCGTTGTAGCGTTCACTGGGTATGGGTGCCTTCTTAATTTATGAAACACATGAATTTAATTTTAATCTTAGATACATTTTTATTAAAACTATTTCCAATTGAGAAAGGGTTCATAATCAATTAAAAATGCATGACATTATGACTACTCAACAAAAACTTCCATAATGTGGACATTTATTCAGGCATTTAAATTTTAGACATAAATTGAACATATTATTTCTGCCAGCAATCAAATATTTACGACATTTAAACAAATTGACAAAACAAAACAAAAGCACGTCATTGATCTGTTATAAACAAGAAGTTATATGAATTTATTGCTCTGGCTGAAACTCTTTACTGTTCGGCAGTCTGAGACTATTTTATGCGGTTTCCTCGCCGAGGTCGTTATTCGGGTGGAAGAGCAGCTTTCGTACTGTAGTGCACTTTAGTATCTGCGGTCATTTACCTTCTGAGGCACACTGGACACTCCACACGACCACCCTATCAGCCATCAAACTAAAAACGTGAAACCCTGGCACACTCCAAAATCCCTCTCGCCACCACTGCGAGCTGACCAGACGTCTGTTCCCGACGGCGGTCGAACAGAGTTCCTTGTACTCTGCTCCTCCTCCCTTCACACCTTGCGTCCGTTCATTTTCCCTGCAGCGACCGTCTTGTCTCTGCCCCAGCTAGTTCCGGATTCATCCAGACATGAAACAAAAAATGTATTAATATAATAGTAACTAATTTTGTTATTTGAGCGTTACAGTCGTCCACACAAACACATGCCCCTCCTCACTCAGACTCCTCCTTATTGGCCACGAGTTTAAGACTCGGCGAACTGCATTTTATTGTGACTTCCCTGGCTTTTCGTTGTTCATGAGGAAATGCTAACACTCCGTGTCTGCACTTGTTGGTTTCCTGGAAGGTAGGATGGCTAAGGTAGTTGACCGCCGGGCCACCCGTGTGACGATATATTGAAGGCACAACAATAATTGTTACCTGCTGCATTTAACCCCACCAAACAGATTACGTCATTGTAATGTAATCATTCTATTACAGCGTCCATCGTTCAGTCCACTGTGTGACAGTTGTCACGATGCATGAGGTACTCTCGCTATGTCCTTGGCACTGTGCAGCGAAATATCCTACTCTTCAGAAACGCCCCACGCGTCCTGCTCCAACTGTCATGTCACGCTGAAACTAAGATAACTTCAAAAAATTTAAACGTTTCAAAGAAATTTATGAGTCTAATTATTAACACTAAAGGTGGATTCCCACGATCAGCAAATTTGCAGGCCGCGCCTTTCATCTTTACCGCCTGGTGATGGACAGTGCTAGCATATGTGACAAAAATGAGAGGCGTCCAAAACCACGCGCCATGGTAACGCGGCTTAACTCACATATAGCAATCTACATCCTTTTCGCCAACTGTATAGTTTAACCTATCTTTTTGGGCATATATTTTTACAGTAGCCACTATCTCCTCGTTTCTACTGGGTTTGAAGTGCCACTATTGCGGCAGGCTGTAGAGGAACGTTCTGGCCGGCGTCTGTGGGTTCTGGTGGTCAACAGAGGAGCGCCTGGCACAATCGATATAGCGCGATGAACTGCTCGCTCTCTCGTGTCGACCTGGGTGATGGATCGACTGTCGAGACACGCACCAGGGAGGGCTCTGCTTCAGCTACTCTCAACCAAAGAATAACTTACAAAGGCCATCAGCAAATAACTTGCATAATCTACAGGCTTACGCGCACCAGTTTCTTACGTGATTGTGTCTATTCAATAAAGATACAGATGAAAATTGATGAAGTAAAATTTTTGGAGACATCAAAAGTAATTAATAATAATAATAATTTGTGGGTGTTTAAGTTCAGTTTGTCTGTTTGTGCCGGCATGAAATGAAAACTAGTCAACAGATACTGACTGAATTTGCTGATTCGAAAACTTCTTGTCTCACGTTAAGTCTGTGATGTCACTACACTTCTACTTCTTCTTTTTTCTTTTTTTAAATAGTTTTTGGACTGAAGATGATATAAATGAAGGACTTCATGCAGTGTTGTTAACTAGTCCTTTACAGTTCGTAGACGTTGAGGATGCCAAAGCTGCATTCAAATTGGGGACTCCTATTCAGACTGGTTTGTGGCTACCAAAGGTGTTCAGCAAGGTAGCGCATTACCACCGCTGTTGTTCATCGTTGTAATGGACGAACTTATGAATAGATTAAAACAGAAACTCGACCCTGACGACTTTAAGGGGGGTAGGACGTTAAACGGCCGACTTAGAGCAGGAGAAGCACCACAGGATATTTTAATCTCCATTGTCTATACTGAAGTGTTCCCTATGTTAGGAAAGCGACTTCTCGACCATACTGTGGCCGTTCATTACCAGTTATTAATTTGCAACTAATATTAAGCATAAAAAAAAAATCAGGTGGGCGCCAGAGATTGGAGTGTACCCTATTCTGAGGGAAGCGACATCCAGATCTCAAAGTATTGTTATTTAAATGTGAATTATTGAATAACTAAAATTATTAATAAAGTCAAATGACACATTACATGACTTGGATGGGATCTATTGAAAACAAGGTTCACAATCTGACTTTACGATTTACTTTAATTGTTTGCTTGACAAGATATTACAAAGATTAATTTTCTTTCTGCAACACAAGGGTACATAACTTTCTCGGTGGAGCAAGAGAGTCTGTCTCGGGGCGATAACTAGGGTAAAAAACGACGATGATGCAAAAGTTCCTTTTTCTGAATGGTGGTTACCGTGCAGGGGAATCTACGTTGTGCAGTCGGTGGGTTGACCAGCTCTCCATCACGGCCGGCTGCCTCACTGCTGTCCCCAGTAGTCAGCTGTCGGTCCATCCACACCTCTCCGTCGGTAGTCAACAAGTCCCCCTATGTCTTCTCGCGCTGCCTCCAAGAAGCGTCGTTCTCCACCCCCACTTGATTACGTCTGCCAATCACTGTATTTGGAGGGAAGCTTTTCTTGCTGGTTGGCTCAGGACATGCAACAAAACCACCCTTTTTTGTAATAAAAATACAAATTTTTCCTATTGGCTGTGTACTCCCTGGCTTCCCCTCACCCTTCGTTCTTGGATACAGATTTACTTCTTATTTTGTTTGTTTACTAAAACAGCCCAGGCTTCCACTCCATCTTGAGTCGCAGGCCTTGTCACGAGGCTGTTATGCCATAAGTCACATTTAATGGAAACACTCAGGGGCTGGCGTTCCCCCAAACACCAGCAGAACCTCCCCTGGGACCGGGGACCGACACACACCAGACGAGAAAAGAAACACGCGCACCTCTGTCTCTCGCGGATCATTACAACTTTATCCACCAACTCCGATAATTTAAAATTATTCACTGAATAATTTTAAATTCCTTAATAATTGTTCATTAAACACACTCGCGATAGCTGGCATCACTATTTAATTATGCCCTGTCTTGCTCTGTCTCCTGTGACCACTCCACATACCTACCAACAAAATATCAAATTGAATAATAAAATACCCTGCTTCCAATCATCCCATCTAATATGTCATTTAACATGATTCAAGAGCGTATTATCCTTGAGCATCCGTTTCAATCCCCTGAACAAGTGTGGAGCGAAACCAGATGGAGTATGTCATCTAATTTATAAACATATTACATTCATTACTTATCTAACAATGTTGCATCTATAATTAAACAATGAAACATGAAAATAAATGGACATATAACTTTGAAAATTCTTAATTCACTGAAGATACACTATCATTCACATTCTCTTAATGTTTTCTAACAATTCTATATTCATTAAACAATTTTTTTTAATGATTATAATCCTTCACACAATCATTTGTGATGAGTGTACCCTTTCTACAAAACCTTACTAAATAAGATTTTTTTTTTTCTCTTTTTTTAAATTTTATTATTTCACCAGTGGTTTCTCTGACCACATAACTTCATTGAACCAACTTCCAAGATTAGTATACAGTTTAAGTTCTCACACAGCAATGTGTAGCGTAATTACATGAATGTCTTTCCTCTGACCAGTACAGAAGCACGTCTTTCTAATGTTTATCTAGCTGAGTTTTGTAAGATCCTTGGTTCTCTTTCGTGAGAAACCCTTCATTCCCACTCTAAGGCATGTTGATACCTCGTGTTTGATTTTTTTATTGTGTGTCACCGACCGTATCACTTACCACGCCGTTGTTAAAGAAGTTGATTCAAACAATACCAGTGAAACAAAACTGAATAGTTTTCGTTACTGCTAGAGCAGGAAAATTAATCTTATTAATCCTAAAATCTCTTATCACAATAATAAAATAGGTTTAGATTATCGTGAACTACTTAAATCTTCAATGATCCGTTGGCTTAATTCTAGTGCTTAACCATTTTTACTTCTACGTTTTTCAAACTATTTTATAACCAACTCATGTTCTATATCGGCGTTTTCCCATCAGTATATTTAAAATTTCCGGACTCTGAGACAGCAAAACAATCTTAGTACGACCAGATACTTTTTAACTTCTCCAGTAAATATAATTATCTTTTATCGTTTACCACATCTTCAAATTATTTTCTTATTGCATCCTCGGAAAATCTTTCATTACGGGTTCATGATTATTCACATTTCCTTTCAAACAACTTTAATGTTTACCAAGCCACAATTACTTCTTTCGTGAAATCTTCTAACCGGTGTTCTATGTATATTCTTTATCAAGCGTTTACAATCGTATTTTCATAAAATTCTCAGCGTGTTGGACCACTCTCTACTTTCGTAATGCGACTATAGTTCCGCGCTCGTTCTAGCTTCCACGACGAAATGACTTTTTCTGTCATCTATTGAATTATAATTGACGACTTTATCCGTCAACAAATCATTTATGCCCCTTATACCTTCAACGTTCTATCGGTCAGCATATATTTCTACCAAACACTCAATATCATTTCTCGCAAATTTTCATCATTCTTACTATAACGAGCACTTCCTTTCTCTTGTCTCTTACGATTTTCAACATCAACACACCGCCAATTATCATCATTCCGATTATAAACTACATCTTAATGCCACGTATTATTTTAGATTTTATTACCTTTGTAAACATTTCAGCAAACCCGTCTCGAATTAATATAACATAACGTAATTAAACCAGATCTCTCTCTTTTTATAATTCGTCGAGGATATTTTCTTTTAGTATTATGAATAATGGTGTGTTTTTTTTTTTTTATGGAAAGCTTCTAAACTTGGGAACACCAATTGATCAATTTTTCCGTATTCTGTCCACTCATACATCTCAATTATTATTATTTCTTTTTCAACGAAATTGCTACATTAACTTCCGTTCTATATTATTTTTGATGAAACCACATCTGTATGTTTTCCAACGGATCCTACAATGCTCGAATAATTATCAGTACGAAAATTAAGTTTACAGTTACTATTCTATACTCACTTATTGCTAACTACAAACATTATAATCTTGCATGGTCATATTTCCAATATCTGGCGATCAAAAAAATGCTTAATATATTTGTTAACACTTCAAGCGGCCATGCACAATCTGCATCCATTTTTCATTTTCCAAATTAGCATTATTCCTAGTCTCTTGATACTTCAAGCGGTGCTTTTCATTTCCGATCGCCAATCCTTTACAGCTTCGTTTTCTGTTTGTTGTCGTAATATTTCCATAGAAATCCCGACAGAATATCTTTTCTAGCGGGGACCTGCTATCCAGAAATTTTTTTGTGCCTGCGTCGACCGTTCTTCCAGCTGCGAGGTCAAACACCCGGAGGCACTCACACATATGTTTTCCTTTTTCGCAGGGTCCTCTACCTGCGACATCTCCCCGCATCCCGCCAGCTGTTTCATTTACCTTTAAGAACTCGACATACTTTATGTATTCTCGTTCGCTGCAGACTGTTGATCTTTGGTGTATTAGTCTCTGTTCTTTTCTTTTTTTCATTGTTCCACTGACAGACAGCTGTAGCCGAATCGACTTAATTTCATCCATCAACATACTCCTTTCGAGTTCGGTAATCGAACGTGAAAAGCTACTATTTTCACACGCATTGCTTTCTTCTTTTCTTCCGACGATACTTTCAATTTCAGCAAATTTTCCGCAAGACTCTACAGTTCGCAAATCATCCTCAGATTCTCTTCCAGGATCTCTTGTTTCCGTTTCCTTAGAAACTTCATCTTCAATCATTTGATTTTCCCTCGTAGTGCTCCTCAATTCATTCAAATTATTCACCTCGTTTTTCCACTTATCAACAACCACAGCTACAGTGTTTTTAATGTCTTCATGCTCCACTACACTCATTGTAGATTTTATTTCCTGGTCTACTGTTTTTCGCGAATGCTCTGTCATTTTTCGATCCGTCTCTCCAAACTTTTTTTCCATGCACTGACGTGCAGTTTCAGTTTCGATCTTTCTCATATCGGTATCCCCGCTTCTGAAATCAGATCTTACTTGTTCGCAAATGGCGATTCGCTGTTCATTCAACTGTAGACTTATATCAATTTTCAAGCGTTCACTGAGAGCCTCAAATCTTTCGCTTATACGATTCTCGGTTTCATTTTGTCTTTCCACCATAGCTTTCTGTTGTTCCAGAATTTGTCGCAACATTACCATCATGGAATTAGACGCAACATTTTCGCAACCCGTAGTCTGAGTACTACTTTCAGATTGAGCTACCGATTGTTGAATCGGTTCATTAGTAGCAGGACACGTGATTGTGTTCTCACTTCCAGTTTGACAAGGATTTTCTCTAACTTCCATTATCCCGGCATCGACTGGAAACTGTGCGCTTTCTACACTCACAGAGTCTATCGTTTCCGAAGTTGACGGATTAGTACTTTGCGACATGTTTGTTGATTTTCCTGACCTGAGTAACATTCACTTAATTCATTAGCGTAAGATCGCGTTACTAAATTTCAAATACTAATAAAATTCTTTACAAACAACGTTAACTTAAACCAATCAGTAAACCGCATTTACGACCATCACAATTTTAATCAGTGCAAAAACACCGCGAATTTAACCCGGAAAATCAGTAAAACACACCAAAAAAAAAAAACTCCCCGATTACCAAAATGCATACAGATTTTGACCGCACTAATATAATGAAAGCAAAAAACTCATACAAATCTCAGCATAGTCAAACAGATATTCTATACTCAAACACAGAATTTTTCAACGCCGGTCAGATGAAAATTCTTACCTTCAGACATGAACTTTGGAAGTTGCTTCAACATAACTTTCCCAAAAAAAAATATTCCATCATAATGACAAAACAACAAAAATATGCGACCATCACACAAAAGATCAAGACAACACAAAAGGCGAACAGAAACCGATAAATCAAATTTCAGTCCTATGCCAACTCAAATCTCTTTGAACATCGACTAAAAACAATCAACAAAACATCAAACATATAATATTCTCCATCCTGCTTTCGCCTGCATCCAAAACTAAATAAAACAAAGTTCATATGACATAACAAGACCTGTATGTTTAACATAGATCATATGATTATTTTTTTAAAAAAATTCTCCATCTGGTTCGGCACTGCACTGAAATAAAAATTAATATTTAAATAATATTGGGATTGAAACTTTTGCATCCGCTCGTTTATTTTTATCTTTTTTTTCGTTAGCCCCGCGTTCTGGGCGTCATAATTTGAAGTGTTCCCTATGTTAGGAAAGCGACTTCTCGACCATACTGTGGCCGTTCATTACCAGTTATTAATTTGCAACTAATATTAAGATAAAAACAAATCAGGTGGGCGCCAGAGATTGGAGTGTACCCTATTCTGAGGGAAGCGACATCCAGATCTCAAAGTATTGTTATTTAAATGTGAATTATTGAATAACTAAAATTATTAATAAAGTCAAATGACACATTACATGACTGGATGGGATCTATTGAAAACAAGGTTCACAATCTGACTTTACGATTTACTTTAATTGTTTGCTTGACAAGATATTACAAAGATTAATTTTCTTTCTGCAACACAAGGGTACATAACTTTCTCGGTGGAGCAAGAGAGTCTGTCTCGGGGCGATAACTAGGGTAAAAAACGACGATGATGCAAAAGTTCCTTTTTCTGAATGGTGGTTACCGTGCAGGGGAATCTACGTTGTGCAGTCGGTGGGTTGACCAGCTCTCCATCACGGCCGGCTGCCTCACTGCTGTCCCCAGTAGTCAGCTGTTCGGTCCATCCACACCTCTCCGTCGGTAGTCAACAAGTCCCCCCTGTCTTCTCGCGCTGCCTCGAAGAAGCGTCGTTCTCCACCCCCACTCTTGATTACGTCTGCCAATCACTGTATTTGGGGGAAGCTTTTCTTGCTGGTTGGCTCAGGACATGCAACAAAACCACCCTTTTTTTGTAATAAAAATACAAATTTTTCCTATTGGCTGTGTACTCCCTGGCTTCCCCTCACCCTTCGTTCTTGGATACAGATTTACTTCTTATTTTGTTTGTTTACTAAAACAGCCCAGGCTTCCACTCCATCTTGAGTCGCAGGCCTTGTCACGAGGCTGTTATGCCATAAGTCACATTTAATGGAAACACTCAGGGGCTGGCGTTCCCCCAAACACCAGCAGAACCTCCCCTGGGACCGGGGACCGACACACACCAGACGAGAAAAGAAACACGCGCACCTCTGTCTCTCGCGGATCATTACAATACTTTTACAAATAAATTCATAAAAATTTGTCAGCATGGCCATGAAGTATTCAGGATTCACACTAATAGCAGTGTACATTCAAAAACATAACAAAACCATTTTTTTTTTTTACATGTGTAATTCCACCATTTTTCACTTATTATCGGTTGCATTAATTGCTATAGGTACACTTTTCTTCATAAGTAAGAGAGATTTTTAAATGAATTTTGCACAGCATACAAACCATGCCTACAGTTGTATGAAACTCTAGAATTTATTTAATTTATGAAAAAATGAATGAGCTATTACATTTTAAACTTCATATTTAGAAAAAGCTCAAATTTTATAGTTAATTATCTCAATTTTTACCACAATTTTTAATGGAATTGGAAAATTCTAGAGTTTTGCATTAAGGAGATTGTGTTTAATAAGCATACCAAGTTTGAAAGTAATAGGATGTTTATTTTGGATGCTACATGTACCTAAGTACAGGAATATGTGTTTTGCGGAAAATGGCCGTTAAAGTTTCTGCTTGTATTTGGCATAGTTTTAGTACTGTCCAGCACCATAAGCAGGTTCTTTTTCATTTTCAATATCAGTTTTCTTCCTCTTCAAATTCCTATGATGCACTCTTCTGGATTTTATGACCTCCAAAAATGATTTATCTGCTTTCACTACACGCTCTGTATCTATAGTATACAAAGCTTTGATAAAGTTCACTCCGGGCTTAATTCCCAGTTTCTCTAACACATATTTTCTGCTTTGCACACCATCATTAAAACATGAAACTGCATCATAAACACCAATACAAAGTGCATTTCTTCCCACAAAAGTGGTTTTTGGCAATCTTTTCCATATACATTGATTAAAACTTTCATTTGGGTTTGGGTACCACCATGAAGACATTTCTTCAGTAAGTTTTCATTTGCAAGGTACCTGAATATAGGCTTGATGGCTTCCATTACAGCAGTTGGTAGAGAATTCCTGTGATGATATTCTTCACCACCAGCAATTGACCTTTGGTAGCCACACCATGATTCACTTCCTTTTGGGCATAAGTTGTGGATAGGGTTATTGTCTGTGGACATTTTGTGGAAGAATATGGCCCAAACTGCTTACTTCATATTTTTCAAGTCCCCTGTGTTCCTTCTTATTGCCAAGCCATAATATGTCTGTAGCTTGTCAATTTCTGCATCCGTCAGTCGCCCTCTCCCTTTTATTCCCTTCCCATCAGATAATTTTTTTCCTGACAAATCTTGTCTCAGCCTTCTTAGTCTAGTTCCCAGTCTTTTCTGTACATGACCCACACATTCTAACTTCTGCACAATAGTCTCAGCTCCATATGGAGCACACTTTTGTACCTCAAGGAAAGCTTTACTATCACCATCACCAAGGTACTTCACATACCGCAGGCCACGGGAGGCAACAGATCTGGTAAACAAGCTGACAACTCCCTGCACTTCCATACCTCCACTTGAGCCTTTATAGTTGATATTACAAACATGATCTGCAATCCCTTTCATACAACTATGACAAAATTTGCTCAGTACTTCAACATCTAGTACCTTGCCAGTGTCAACAGGCGTTGTTGTTACAACACCATTCAATGATATGTGACCTCTTTTTTGCCAGGTACCATCAAAAGCGGCCACTATGTCCCTGTCACCATCATTTTCGAAAATAGATTCTTCTGCAGCACTTTTCATTGAAGATTCTGCAACTTCTTTTACAGCCCCAAGCAGTACGCCATAATGTCTCTCAAACTTTGCTGGAGGAGGTGGAAGATTCATCACTGCACAAAGTGTTCTTGTTGCCTTCTGTCCCCTACCAATACAGCGCATGCCATATGCTACCCTCAAATTCACTTCATAACCTTTGTTTGCGATTTTAGATGTCATGCAAGATGCTCCAATGTTGCATTTGTTGCATATGACAGATAATTTCGTAGCAAGTCCTTTCCTGGCACTCTTATCTTCCACCACAGAAACACACTGCACACCAAAGCAATGCTTGCACATAACATTGTCCAATATTAACTGTGACAGTATGTTAACATCAACGATAATATTACACAAACCTTCGGATTCACAGCCTCCATTTTCATTAGCACCAAAAACAAGTTTCCTTCTTGAAGCACTTGGCGGTGATTTGTTTACCAGCTCTGAGAGGTTGCAGTCTTGAGCCACTGGTGTAACATTTGTTGTAGCAACATTTACTGTGTATCTGTTGCCGTGGTGACGTTGTTTATGGTTGAAGCAACGAATTCTAGGCATCTTATGCGATAATATGCCACAAACGAACACAAAATGACACAGCTAAATGAAAAATGTTTTGAAAATCACAAAACCACACTGCAAGCCTTTCAAAACAGAGAACAAATAAGATCAACAATGAAAACAATGCATTTCGATAGCAGCAGAGAGAGTATCGATATCGATAGTCCTTTGTTTCACGTATGACTATCTCTGGTGCAAATATTAACATTCGAATTCTACTGAGCCAATACACTTACGTATGACAGAAGAATGCTGTGCAAAGGGGCGTGGCGCTGCACCTTCACACACTTAAAATCAAATTACGTACCTTTATAATCCTCAAATATAAATGTTTTATACATCAAATTATTCAGAAAGATGTGTGCTACAAAATAGGCATATTTTTGAAAAATCGATTTTTTTTTTTTAAATTTTTTCGTCCTACCCCCCTTAAACCATTTAAATTTGCAGATGATGTGATTTGGGGATATACAGAAGAAGAAGTACAGCAGAAACTGAAGATCTGGAATATGCATTTTAGTGAATTTGGCCTTAAAATAAGCCGCACAAAAACAGTGGTAATGGATCCCAGCAGACAGAATATGATGCATGTTATTTATCTGGAGGGTGAAAAATTGAATCAGGTTGATAATTTTCAGTACCTTGGCAGGAAAGTAACCTCTGACAATCGATCCCAGTAGGAAATTGTCAGTAGTGTACAAAAAGGAGTCCAGTTCTATTATCATGTTATGCACCTTCTGTGAGACAACCACATTCCAATTACAGCCAAAACGTCGCTGTATAATTTATACTTCTTATCCATTACAATGTACAGCCTGGAAGTATGTACCACTACCAGCAGAGATGAACACAGACTCCAGGTAGCCGAGATGAAGTTTCAGACATCAATGGTACAGAAAAACAGAAGAGACAAGATCAAGAATGAAGTGATCCTTAAATAGATCCAAGTCAATGAATCCCTTGAAGAAGAAATTGTCAAAGCAAGATTGCGATGGCTGCGACATGTCAAGCGGATGGAACCAACACGAACAGCGAGGATATGGTTGGAAAAAGGATTAAATGGTGAAAGACCAAGAGGCCGGCAGGAGACGGATTGATCTCGTGAAAATGAACCTACAGGAGGAAGGTGCATAATGGTCTAGAATACAAGAAGAGGAAACGTACAAAGGTGGGGAGCGCTCTTAAGGTGCGTTCCCACGACGCCTTGTATCGGAGGGCAGACGAAGTGTCGGGATCAGCGCGCGCCGCAGGTTAGCCCTCGCTACCTCGCCACCACCTCCCCACCACGTTGCCTTGTGTCGTTTGGCACAGAGCACTTTACAGCAACAGAAGTGGTGCGCACCTCTGCTGCAAACCGATGACAACAGCGCACCACTACCCACGCCTGTGATGTTTACCGACAGAGAGTGGGTAGCTGCGTGCCATCTCCGCCAGCAGAGGCGGCCCCGTTCCGACGGCGTGTTGTGGGGTATCCGTCTGGGGCGGCCTCCGTTATAATACGTCGTGGGAACGGACCTTTACGCTGCACCCGGGAAACTGGAGACGGATGAAGATGATGATGATGACGTCGAGGTCATTAGTATGGTGGGCAAGGAACGAGAAAGAATTGAGCGATGGATTTCGAGGAAACAATTCTCACATTCATCTGGAGTGACTTAGAGAAACCATAGTGAGACTGAAAACTGGTCGGCCGGACCAGGACCGATCACGCGTTCTCCCAGTAGCCAGAGCGCCGCCTCCCCCGGCGTGGGCCAGGTTGAGTGCGCTAATTAGAATCGATTTAATTTCTTCAGATACATTAGTTCTAACAGGGATGCGCTGCCGAAGGGTTGTATCGGATGAGGTAGCTGCTAGTTGCCGAATAAGATTTGAAATCATTCTAACTGGTTCCCAAGTCTATAACTGTTTACAAAATTTCGCAGACATTATGTTTTGCAGTGAAGGGAACCGTCGGCCCACAGGTCTTCCCGGAAACGGGTTGTGGTCTGCTGGAGAGGTCCTCTCACTTTCTATTCTCTGAGTGACAGACATCAGATCTAAACAGCCGACACCGACGAGTGCCACTCTCGCCTCATATTACACAATGCAGGTTTTTCACCTTCGATCTGCCACTGCTTCCATTTAAGATAGGACCATTTATATATTTTGTTTTGTTTAAGATTACCATAAAGTGTAGATTCAGAATATGAATATTTGAGAACGTGTATACGAGAGGTTGTATTAATTATTATTAATCGATATCATTGCTGTCAGTGGTGATTGCCATATTTTGGCTCGTTTTAGCTATGACAAATTGTTTATTGTGTGTAATAAGTACTAAAAACGTATGTATATGGAAGACGCGGGGGCGGGAGGGGGGAGGGGTAAATCAACTCTTCTCGCAGGCTACATATAATGTGTGTAGATCATAGCACAAAGGGACGCCCCACAATTCTACTATTCTTACATTGTCACTGAGCGTGATGGGTGAGTGGTTAACGCTATGGCTTCGCATTCGGGAGGATCCCCATCCTGGCATCCAGATTTGGGTTTTCAAAGCTTTACCCAAATCATTCGAGGCGAATGCCGAGATGCTTGCTTCAAAAAGGCCATGACCTAATTCCTTCCCGTTCCTTGTCCCCAGTCCCATCCTGGCGTTAATGACGTCGACGAGGCGTAAAGCCATAAGTAAAAAGAAATCCTACATTGTCTTTAAATGACGTCTTTCATATATCTGCTAGTGTAGAATTTAATGAGTCCGTAATTCGCAAATTGTATATTATAAACCAGTTCTATGCAACAATCACATTTTATAACGATTAAATTTGCATACCTGTTTAGAACCATGGAGGTATTAAAAGAGAGGAAACAAGGTGTCGCTAAAACTGCGAAGCCACCTGTAAACTCTGGAGCCGACTGCGCATGCGCAGTGGTAGCAATGCCTGTTAAAAACGTTTATTCACAGCTCTCGATAGGACGACGGTGTTATCAAATATTTGTTGATGCAAAGAACGATTGTATCTTACTATTTTTCACTTGTGGATCAAGTTTAGATCGCGATGCAGCGAATACATTATTCTACGTGCTTTAGTCCAGTTGTAATTTATATTTAAAGTGTATGATGAAATTAATTGTGATAATTTGTGTTATGCGAACAAGGAATCGTAATGAAGTCCATTTTGTTGTTATCCGAAATGTAATTCGCAATACGTTTCATGTGTTTATTTGCGTTCGCATCCTTTGACTTTTTAGAGGCAATATTAAGTCAAATTGTGATTAGGTTGAAATGCAGCCTGTAGCAGAATATTCTTTTTATAGCATAAGGAACAAATTATTTATTTGTTATTAATAATTTATTGAGCACCATGTTAGTGATTTGGGAAAACCGTCGAAAACCCAAATCTGGGTGACCGCACGGGGATTCGAAACCACAT
The DNA here is from genome assembly GCA_031002005.1 of Vandiemenella viatica. Lineage (NCBI taxonomy): Eukaryota > Metazoa > Arthropoda > Insecta > Orthoptera > Morabidae > Vandiemenella > Vandiemenella viatica. Next base: position 51,410 of record JARYHS010001492.1, on the reverse strand, counting down.
CTTCCCGAATGCGAGTCCAGAACGTAAACCGTTCACCCAAGACACTCACTCACACAAGGTAAATTCCGATCAGAACATACAGTTAGAATTAAATGTCTAGAACATGTAATTTTTTTATCATTCATAGGATTTATTCAATGTTTGTACATAGCAATAAGACCCTAAGGTGTTTAGTAGGGTGAAAAAAAGATTTATGAAATTCTTCCGTTCCATATACATTCCCTGTGTTTCTTGACCCTACCAATATGGCGACCTCCCCACCCCACCGCTCTCCTCTCGGCGTCACTTCGTTGTATGGAGAAGGTCCCTTACGTGGTCACCTCTCTTTTCTTTGCTCCATGTTTAGAACCAAGATGCGGAAACATTACAAAGTGAATGCTGTTTGTTTATAGGTGAACTTCTTTCATTTCTGAAAGTAGCATTTGAGTTTGTGTTTGATGAAATTAAGTACGAACTTAGAAGGAGTTGAAATGTATAGGATTAGACTCGTTAGATCAGAAATACAATAAATTCTTACACTTCAAGCAACAGTCATAGCTTACGGTGACCGTCAATCAATGATCAGCTGATTTCGACGTACCTGTACCAATCAGACTTGGTAACTGTTACCAGTGCTCCCAATTCTACGGATTTATCCGTAAATCTACGGATTCTTATAAAAAGTTAGGATTTTGTTAAAATATCTACGGATTTTTGGTACTTTTTATCATCTGTTGATTTTTCGTTATATTGGTGTTTTGTTAAACTTTGAGCGTATAGTGTTATTGCATTACAGAATGGTCAATAATTGTGAATCGTTTCCTTGCAATCGCTCGTGTGAACCAATGAGTGAAATAAAGCTCATCTTTTGTTTGATTGATTATAGATTCGAATTTAACCTTAAAAGTCCGTAACATAAAACTATCCGCGCACTGTTTATGCTCGGTGACACGCTCTTTGGCACGGCATAACCGATATACGAGAATCAAAGGAGCCGCAGTTTTCAACATTTCCTGTTACACAGGATGGGCTAAATTTAGTGAAGCTGTATAAAACATGTTTATATATATTTCTTACTTCCAATGTAGAATATTATTTTGTATTTCGAATTTTAAAGACCTGGAAATACAAAGTATTCTTAATTTTGACTGTCCCTTCAATAATTATTGTTTCAGTATTTCAGTTGGCGAGTCTCCGGATTTTCGTACCCAATGTACGGAAATTTTAGCGACCATCTACGGATATTCAAAGCTGAGAGGCTGGCAGCACTGACTGCTACTGATTCAGACATTCAATTTCAAACATGAAAGTAAATCTAAATCCTTAGAAATGTAAATTTATCATCACAAACTTTTTTGGATATGCCTCATGTTCATGAATTTCACAGATAGAAACTTTTTCTTGTTTACTGTTATTGATAGTAAGCTTTAAATTAAGAACATGTTACACGAATATGCACTTCTTGCTACAAGTGGTAAAAAAAATGCAGTGTTACAGAAAAACAGGAAACACAAAGAAGAATGTATAGCGTCCGAGTATGACCACTGCAGTATCACCAGTGTCAAAGTCTATCTAAACGACGAGATATTCCTGTTGGAAAATTATAATGTATACTTCAGTAAAAACATGTCTGGTTAGAGTCATTCTCATGCTGCAGGTAACTAAAATCTCTACTACATAATTTCCTAAGCTCACTCACTCACCTCGATAGCTGTTGGCTAGAGAACGATGACGTCACCTGCCAGCCTTCACTCGCTAGTCAACACCGAACATTGTCATTAGTAATTAGAGATTAGGTGCACAGTTTAATAGCGAGGCAACTGCTATGAAATTAATTGCCATAATAAATTCATTAATTTTGCTTTTCGTAGCATTTTAAAATTTAAAAAATTTATATAAACTCTTGTGTTAAACAAATATGGAACTAATTTTCACTAATGCTGTCAATTTTAAGAAACTGAAATTACTCATGGATTCTGCTGTAAAAGAGAATGCCGATTGTCACTCCGGCTTAGGATAAATTTCAATTTAGTTAAAACTTTCGCTAATGCTGCTGTTTTACCAAAGTTAACATTGTAGTTTATTTGCTTTTTTCGTATTTTACTGACCACTTTCGTTAATGATCTTTGTACATGTTCGGTGTACGTGAGTAATTAGGTTATTTAAAGTGGATATTATACCAAATATGTTACCGAATCGAGAATTCTAGTAATTCATTTCTACAGTTTTGCCTAACCATTTAATAAATTGGAATCTGTATCAAGTTCTCTGGCCGTTGTAGACACTCTGACAAAAGGTTACATTTTGATTGTTTTCGCAGCATCAATTAAAAACAACGTGATGCTTTCGAAACTTTTGCGCACTCCCTTTAAACAGAAGTTCTTCAAATTTGGCAGAGTGGACTATTGGGGTCTGAAGTGAACTACACTTAATGGTTCCTTGAGGTTTATTACTATGTACACAAAACACTGGTAAACTATAACAATGTGGTACAGTTAGCAGATGACCGTCGAGAAATTTAGCCTGGTCCTGATCCGGGGTAGAGAGACGGCTTCTACTTCTCGCGAACTTCCGGTGGTCTTCTGTAGTTGAAGCTGGTTCCGCGGTCAGGCCGGAACTGGCGGTGGAGCGGCCGGCTACGCTTATATAGGCGGCCTGGCGCAGGAATTCCGTTGTGTGGTAGCACGGCGACCTCTGTAAGAAATAGTCCCACTTAGCTTCTAGATGATTCTATTTGTTTTCCTGGTTTGTTTTGATGTCTCTGCGCCTGTTTGGAGTCGTATATGTATCCCGGCGTGCAGGCGCGTTGTGTGTGAGGTCTGCCTGGCAGGGGCCTTTACTGGCAGACTGAACATACCTCCCTCCCGGGGGGGGAGGGGGGGAAGCGATGTCTGCGACGTCTGCGAGGTCGTCTGCCGCGGCGCCCTGGAGCAGACTATGAAGGCTACCTCCAGGGGAGTACGGAGCTGTTCCCCTGGCGATGCGTGCCGACCTGCGTCGTGGTGCAGGTTGTGGTGGAGGTACTTGTGGAGCTAACGGCATCGGTTCGTCGGCGTCGATGGCCGGGGGCTGTACGGGGGGCGCTGAAGATGGTCCCCGCAGGTGGTCGAGAGGCTGCGGCTGAAGGGTGTCGGAGCGACCGTCAGGTTGTGGCGTCGTTGGTGGCGCTGTAACTGTCCCTGAGCAACGGTTAGACGGCAGGAGTGGTGGAGGTGGCAGGGAAGGAGAGGAAGAAGTGGATGGCCGTGCCGTGGTGGAAGAGGACGGTGCCGTGGGGTAGCGGGGACGTAGTTGGTTTCGATGGCGTCGCACTATCCGGCCATCCAGGCTGACGTCGAACAGTTGGCAGCCCCGGGGCCGCTGGATGACCCCCGGAAGCCAACCGGCCCGGGAGCCAAACCCGCGGGCCCAGACTAGGGAGCCCGGGGTGAAACGGAATGGGCCCGAAGGTACCTGTACTTTGGGCGGGGGTAAGAGGAGATGGAGGAGAGTGCGAGGTTGGCGGCCATGTAGCAATTCCGCCGGGCTTTTGGCCCCCACTGGAGTGGTTCGATAGGAACTGAGGAAGAGTGTCAATGCCTCTTCGAGTTTGTGACTTGTGGTGTATTTGGTCATTTGGGTGGAGAGTTTGGAGGATTGTCGGTTGTAGGGATCTCGGAACGACGACCCTCGGGGTGGAATTTGGTTCGGTGCGGAGGAGCACTCCCTCTACTACTGAGAGCTGGTGGCGGATGGAGTAGTAGAACTTGAGGTCTTGATGATGGCGTGGAGGGGAACGTGTTTGCCACCCGTGTTGGATGTGGTGTCGGATGACACGGAGGAGGGGGTCCTCCCCTGTGGCTGCCGCGACTTTTGAGGCCGTGACTGGAAATGTCTTCAGTGCTTCTTGTATGTCATCGTCGATCTGGAACACCAGAAGTTCCGACTTGTCGAAGGCAAGGTCTGGTCCCTGCGGTAGTCTGGATAAGGCGTCTGCATTGGCATGCCTGGAGGTGGTACGGAAATGCATGGTATATCTGAACTGGGACAGGAATAGTGCCCAACGCTGGATGCGGTGGGATGTTTTGGTAGGCAGACGTGTGGACGGATCAAATAGTGATAGGAGTGGCTTGTGGTCGGTAATGAGATGAAAAGAAATCCCATATAAAAGGGAATAGAATTTGGAGCAGGCAAAAACAATAGCTAGCGCCTCTTTCTCGATTTGAGAATATTTAAGCTGAGCAGCCGATAGGGCTTTGGAGATGTAGGCTACGGGGCGTTCCGTGCCATCTGGTAATTTATGAGACAGAACTGCCCCCACACCGTAATCGGATGCATCTGTGGCAAGTATCAAGGGGAGGTTTGGAGTGTATGGCATGAGGCATGCTGCGGACTTGAGCTGCTGTTTAAGGGTGTGGAATGCGGTCTCGCAAGCTGGGGTCCAACGGAACGGGACATTCTTGCGACAGAGGTGGTACAGGGGTGCTGCCACTTGTGCTGCTGAGGGTATAAATTTTCTGTAGTATGAAATCTTGCCTAAAAAAGATTTCAACTGATGTAGATCCTGAGGCCGAGGTAAGTTGGAAATAGCGTCCACATAGGAAAATGCTGGGGAGATGCCTTCCTGAGCGATGATGTGACCCAGGTAGGAAATGGATTGTTGAAAAAATTGGCACTTGGAAAGGTTGCATTTTAATCCTGCTGCACGGAGGCGGAGGAAGAGTAGGCGGAGGTTGGTCATGTGTTCGGCAGCGGAGGGTCCCGTGACGACTATGTCGTCGAGATAGTTGATGCATCCCGGAATATCCTGGAGAAGTTGTTCCAGATACCGTTGAAAAATCGCTGGAGCACTGGCCAAGCCGAACATGAGCCGGTTGAGTTGGAAGAGGCCAGAGGGAGTGTTGATGACTGTGTATTGTCGGGACTGGATATCCAAAGGGATTTGAAGGTATGCTTCTGCCAGGTCAATTTTTGTAAAGTAGGTACCTCCTGCTAGTTTACGGAAGAGGTCGTCCGGTCTCGGAAGTGGATAGTCGTCTACCAGCAGATGCGGGTTGACGGTGGTCTTAAAGTCACCACAGAGACGTAAGCGGCGTCCTGGCTTCTGAACTATGACCAACGGCGTGGCCCAGGGGCTGAACCGCACCGGCTGGAGGATCCCTTCGTCTTGGAGACGTTGAAGTTCTTCCTGAAGTGGTTGTTGAAGCGCTACGGGTACCTGGCGTGCCCGGAAGTATCGAGGCCGTACGTCCGGCCGGAGTTGGAGTGATGCCTCGAAGTCCTTTGCACAGCCGACGCCTGGTGAGAACAGGTCCTGAAACTCGGTGCAAAGGGCGTCCACTTCAGGAAAAGGAACATGCTGAGATACGAGGTGTATGTTATCCTCAATTGAAAATCCGAATAAGCGGAAAGCGTCCAGTCCAAATAAGTCTGCTGTGAGAGAACTGTTAACTACTAAAAAGGGGACTGAACGATGTACAGACTTATACATGACGTTTGCTGTGAACTGTCCCAGGAGTGCTATTTCCTGTTTGCTGTATGTCAGGAGGCGCTTGGGGGCCGGCGAGAGGGGGGGCGAGCCAATTTGCACATAAGTAGTATAATTAAGCAATGAGACTGCTGCTCCTGTGTCGACTTGTAGGCGCAGGGGCTTGCCATTGACCGTAACGTCAATAAAAAGTTTGGATGCTGTGGAAGTGTCTACCTGATTGATATCCATAGGTGCGCCGCTCAACCTGTCTTGGTAAGACCCTGGGCGGCGAGAGCCGGGATTGGCATTGGTGGTGTTGGTGCGGCAGACGGACGCCAGGTGTCCTTCCTTGCCGCAACGTGAGCATTCAGCCCAACGATCCGGACAATTTTCTCTCTCATGTGCTGAATAACAGGCGGGGCAGGAGGGTAGGCGGAGCGGGCTGCGGCGTCGGCGCTGCGGGATCCGCTGCTGCTGCCGAGACTTGGTGCCCCTGCCGGAACGGGCCGGTTCGATGTCCTTCTGAGGAAGCGGTCCCCGGTTGTGGTGTCGGGAGGAGCGCGACTGGGAGCTCTGGATGGCGGCGACGTCCTGTGTGTCCTCTACGTCGGTTCGGATTGCGGCCACATCCGCCCAGGACTCCAGGCGGCGATCTGCGGCCGTAGATATTTCGAATTTGTAGGCAAGTTCGATGACCTGCTCCAGGGATGGGTCCTCTAACTTGAGGGCGTCATGCCGGAGTGCGGCATCTGGTGCAGCCTGTATGATGTGATCACGCACCATGTCGTCGGCGTAGGATTCGTGGGAACAACGAGTTTGAAACTTACATTTTCTGCTAAGGCCTTGGAGTTCGGCCGCCCACTGGCGATACGTCTGATCGGGCTTCTTCCGGCATTGATAGAATTCGACGCGGGCCGCGACGACATGGTACCGGCGTCTGTAGTATGCATTCAGTGTCGTACAGATGGTCGTGAAGGTGAGGGTGTCGGGGTCTTGTGGCTGAAGTTTGGTGAGCAAGACATACATCTTTGATTGGTTCCAGGAAAGGAAATATGCACGCTGGTCTTCTTCTTTGGATATGTGATGAATTGCGAAGTGTTGTTTTATGCGCTTCTCGTAGGTCTCCCATTCTTCGACGTCGTCGTTGAATGCTGGGAACGGAGGCGGGGCCGTGGGTTGGCGGAGATTCCTGACTTCCGCAATCAGTTTGAGATTCGAAGAACTGATGTAGAAGTCCTTGGAGGAACTGTTGCCATTCCGTAGGTGCTGCTGGCGTAGCCATGATGGTCGAGAGTTCTTATCCCAACCTTGTCGCCACTGAAGTGAACTACACTTAATGGTTCCTTGAGGTTTATTACTATGTACACAAAACACTGGTAAACTATAACAATGTGGTAAAGTTAGCGGATGACCGTGGAGAAATTTAGCCTGGTCCTGATCCGGGGTAGAGAGAGACGGCTTCTACTTCTCGCGAACTTCCGGTGGTCTTCTGTAGTTGAAGCTGGTTCCGCGGTCAGGCCGGAACTGGCGGTGGAGCGGCCGGCTACGCTTATATAGGCGGCCTGGCGCAGGAATTCCGTTGTGTGGTAGCACGGCGACCTCTGTAAGAAATAGTCCCACTTAGCTTCTAGATGATTCTATTTTTTTCCTGGTTTGTTTTGATGTCTCTGCGCCTGTTTGGAGTCGTATATGTATCCCGGCGTGCAGGCGCGTTGTGTGTGAGGTCTGCCTGGCAGGGGCCTTTACTGGCAGACTGAACAGGGTCAAATACAAGTCAATTTGTATTTCAACAAGTTGGAGTCTAAAAACCATGACTTTAGAAACAATTATTCGATAGCGTGATGGTCTGTGATCTTGTTTAATAAGCTTATTTATACTTCTGAGCTCTTCCAACTCAACAGATTTTTTTTCACCCTAATGGTGAAACATAGATCAAGGTCGTATTTGGCCAGATCAGGTCAACGTGTTATATCTTGGCCACTAAAAACTGAAACTATTCGAGACTCGCGAATATACGTTTAATAGCTAGCAGTCTATAAACAACAACAGAACCCAATAAGTAAAAACACAATGGCTTCACGATTGTGTTTATAAAAACTAATGCCAGCAGATGAACTTAACATAGTTGGCAACATTTCAATTTAGCCTCGAAGCGGTTGTGACAAAGGTGGACGTCACGAGGATGCACGTCTTCAAACGGAATTTTCTTATGATTGCTGTCTGCACTTTGACTCACCGGATGTAAATCATTTTCCCGCCAACATTTTCGCGCCACCGCAAGTGCCACCATCCTTGATAGCGACTATTAGCTTATAGATCATCAGTGGGTGACGTCATTTGGACGAGTGCAATATCTTGACGTTTTCCGCCCCGACCATTGTCTCTCAACTATTTACAATCATGTTTAAAGTGATTAATACAGAGTGAAATTAAAGTTATGAACAAAGTTATCAATCAATTTAATAACAGCTGATTTTGATGTGTGCTGCCTGTCTTTAATAGTTTTCACAAATTTCACTGGAGAAACACTCTCCATCACGTAGGGAGCATAGCAAATGACCAGCAGGTTTCTCACAATAACTCAGCTTTTGTCACTCCCTGCCATTCTAAAAAAAAATTTGAAAACGTGCCGCTGTTCACAATGTTTTTCTGGGTTTTAAGCTAATGAGGATATGAGGATAGGAATTACTACTCTAGTTAATCATTTATGGAGTAAGCTCAGATCTCTTTAGTAACTACTAACAAGGGGCACCTTTGACCTCGAACGCTCGGAACCTCACGAAAACATGTTTAGAACAACATGCGATAATAAACAAAACAGTGGTGTGTGTCATATCCATGCGGAAATCCGCACTTGTCTGCTAGCGGCTATACCACAAGGGTTAGTGATTGTTAGACTACAATGTGCCAAACCACAAGTGAAGAAGATACATGATCGTTATTTCATCATGAAATCAATTTGCTGCACCTATATACATAGCCTATGTTGCAATATGCTTGGCGAAAGCCAGGTTATGACATTGACATACCAACATCATCATTTGGGGTGAACGGTTAACGTTCTGGCCCCGCATTTGCGAGGACGCGGGTTCGAATTCCCATCCACGCATCCAGATTTGGGTTTTCCATGGTTTCCCCAAATCACTCCAGGCGAATGGCGGGATACTTCCTTCAAAAAGGCCATGGCCGAATTCATTCCCGTTCCTTGTCCCCAGTCCCATCCCACTTCTAATGGCCTTAGCCGTCGACAGGGCGTAAACCCGTAAGAGAAAAAAAAAAAAAAACATCATTTGAAAATGTAATTAGTGTTACTTTTGACATAGGACTGCGTGAATGCGAAAGATATTTGGAATGTGATAATTTGGCTTCAGTGTTGTGTGCACATTGTTCTCTTCCCCTTGTTTTAACCACTTCATCGAAATCCCGCATCTGCACTTTGAGCATTAATATAAGCACTATCAACTGTGTGGTACTGCTGAATATGCGTGTTTTACGCAATATTAACGTAGTTTAAGCAGAGTATTTTTGGCAGTGTGCATTGAAAATGTAATGATACACTGACGTCATTGACTTACGTATAATTTCCTTCATATGGTACATACATCTTGTTACTTTGTTTCTCTATTATGTGAATGTGGTAAGCTGCAGGACCCACAACATCTGGTATGCAGGAATCTACCTGAAACCTGCAGTATCGACGACCTTATTAGGGCAGATGAGAAGGACATCAGGATTGCGGAATTCTGGTCACATTCCATTTAATTGTCTACTATAGTCCATAAGCTTGATATTAATTAATTTTATTTGTTTTGTTTCAAATTGTAATGTCATGTCCTGGGCACGAGAAATAAAAACTTTGTTCCTCTCTATTAAAATCTTACTTGAGGCAGAATGCAACATTTTGCATGGAAATGACACAATCCACTGTCTTGTTTATGATCGCTAGTTATTCTGATTACTCGTATGTTTTCGTGCGGTTCGGAGCGTTCCATGTCGAAGGTGTCACTAGTAAGTAAGAAAGGAATTATCAATAAGTCGACCAGGAACTATATGCTTCAAGCTCCTGTAATCGACACTGATTAGGTCTGCGATATGTTATGTAATCTGGCTGTTATACTGTAACGAGCAACCAACAGAAAAAAAAATGCACCTAAAGTTTTCTCATTAATTTTACTACTTTTTCTTCTTTAAAAGGACTTGCATGTGGCTTCAGCAAGCGACAGTCCGACGGTCCACGGACGGCGGTTCATGTCAGCGACAATGTTTACAAATTCGTGCTTCGTTCCAACTGAGCGAGGCAGGAGTCTCCATGTTTTTTTTTTTTTTTTTTTTTTTTTTTTTTTTTTTTTTTTTTTTTTTTTAATGGCTTTCGGCTACTGAGGCCATACAGCCAGCTCAATATGATTTGTTGCTATCAAGTATCGACACTACAACACGGACAAGACATTCACAGACACAACACTAAACACCCATGCCCTCGGCCGGACTCGAACCGGCGACCTCTCTAGCCCCTACGCTAACGAGTCCGGCAGTCTCCATGCTGCCGGGCCTTCCTATTTGTTTGCTTGTTTCCGCCCTCCAACTTTTTCACTGAGCCCGGTGGGTAAGCAGAATATCCTGTGTCGATTTTCTTTCCCGCCAGGAATTCGATTTTCGACAGTTTTCTGTACATCGGAACACCGGATTGATTTATTCAAAAGCTTACGTATAAAACGATTCCATTTTCTTTCCTCCTCCGAGTCTGGTGACGTCGACGTCGATGGCCACGGAAAAAAAATAAAAAAAAAAAAATACTTTAGTGAAGTTTCTTGTTTATTTTTTAGGTGAAGGTATTTTATCTTTTACTATTTATCATTTACATCTTATTTTATAAACGGTTATATCTTGAACGACAATGTCATTTTGAATTGCAATTTTTGTGCTCTGAAACACTTCTGGAAGTACAGGAATTGTGCTCTTCCGTCAGATCTGCCACAGAGCACCCCCTATCCTGCTTTACACAGTGGGCAAGCCTCCGACCTCCGCGTTCTGTGATGTGGCGTGGGTGTCAACCTCATTGTCGCCTACTCGTGGTTTCACGGTCTTTCAAGCACTTTCCATAGATGCTCACTACAGTAGCACGCGAACAGCCGACCAGCCACTCCGTTTCCGAGATGCTCGTTCCCAGCGCCGCGCCCGCAAACCGCTGGCCAGTACTTTAAGGGAATTTCGTGAAGTGTACATAGAAGTATGGTATCAGATACCTCTGTAAGCCTACCAAGGACTTGTAGAATCCATGCTACGCCAAATCACTGCTGTACGGCATTCCAAAGGTAAGTAGATGGTCATAATGTTTTGGATAATTAGTGTACAGAGCACTCCTCACACCATTTGACCAGAAACGGGTGATATCTGGAGTAATAGCTGTCGGGGTTTCGAAAGATCGAATTAGAGTGCATTTCCTTCGGCGTAAGTCATTTTTGTTGGAATGAGTTGGGAGGCCCTATTTTCGGAGTCGGAATCCGGATTCTCTTAGTCCACTGTTCACGCGGTTGGAATATCCACAGGTGAATCACTTCTGCTGGCGGGACGTAACAGTTTTTCCTCTGTGGTCAGCGAGTGACTTCAATATTTATTATCTTGCTTTACACGGAGATTTTCAGGAACTTTGTTTTTAAAGTAAACCTAATAAAATTTTAAACAGAAATTTAGTTGAATTTTCGTAATGATGAAATGTAATGGTTCTATTAAAATTGTCTCTTCACCGCAAGATGATTGTAAAAGTTGTATACGATACATACAATTTCTGCTGTACCATGAATCCTGGATGTTTGTGTACCATCCTGAAACAAACTGGCAAAGCGAAGAGTGGCACACTCCGTAGTAGGAGGAAGACCTGTTTTCTAGCCTGATAAGCTCTTTGGACAACCGTAAAGAGACTCCACTCGTCCGCGTGACGTCACATTTTTAAGTTCTTTGCATGGCGGGCGGCCAAGGTCGTATGACGTCACACGTTAGTTCTTTGGGCGCTCACGAGATGGCAGTGTTACCACATTGACGGCATGACGACCACATATTTCAAAAAATAAACAGATATAACTGTTATTTAGTCTTTATTCTAGCTGTTATTTCACTTATCTCCAACAAATGTTACTCTGTAATCAGCGATATTACTTACGATTGTGTCCTATATGATATCGATATTCCAGCTGCACAAATGTTGCAATGTAGCATATACACACATCCTGCCACCAGGTGTCTCCACCGAACAGCCGATGCAACGAGAAACTTCATCTGCGCATGCGCCGGCCAGAGATATTCCACTTCGCCACGAAATCTTCTATCCTTGTCTTGCGGGGGAAAACCCTACCCTAAGGCGTATTTGCACAGGTGTCGATATGTACGTACTTGCTCGGCCGCCGAGACCCTGTTGCGACATGCGCGATAACTTGCATAACTGTCGCTAGAGGTCAGCACACGGCAGAAGACATTTGTCGCTAGATGGAGCGGGTGTAGCAATATGCGTGAAATATTTCGATGTTTGCGAAGCCACTCGCGTGTTTGACCGGGAGTTCGACAGGTTACGAAATGGCTCCATTACAGAGCGATACAGCTTGGCTGGTGTGTGTTTGCCATCCACCATTATGAAAGCATAGCTGGCGGACAAAGAAAGTAGGGCATCCAACACAGCGTTCGTATGATTGCAGAATTTTGTACAGAGTCTCAGGCTTGCAGCGAATTTCGTATGCATTTGTTCAGGTGTCCTGCTATCGATAAGGAATTCAGGTTGCGCCATATGCTCATTGCACTGCAAAACCGCCCCAGCGGGATACATAGAAATATTTCAGCATTCACTTCGGTTCAAGAAGAAATTATTACGAGATGAGAATAATTATTATATGTCAGTTTTCGTAGTACAAATCTAGGAAACATTTTTTATGGTAGCCCAATCACTCGTGTTTTCAAAATGAAAATCGAAAATTTTGTTTTCATTCTGGGTGAACAGATAAACTGCTTGAGTCTTTGTAATTAATTAAAAAATAGACCATGTGAAAGCGTAACTTTTACGTTTAAAACGTGATAATGAACCATCGAATGTCCTGACATAGCTCAAATTCACATCTATACAATGCAGTTCTGATATTCGAATTTGGCAGAGGGTGCTTTGCACAAAAAATAACCCTACAGACATTTATGAAGTGATTACATGTTAATCTCTCGACTGATATCAAACCAATCAGCCAGTAATTTTTTCCAGCCTGTCTTTGGACAAGAGCCCACTTGAAAATATTTGTGACAAAGCCTTTCCCACACCAAGGCTATAAAAATCAAAGTTTCTAATTTGACCATGGAATGGAACGAGGGGAGAAAGAATTCGTATAAGCACCAGTACAGCACATTATTTCTCTAATCTCTGCTGTCACTGGTATAAAAAAAATATTTCATCACACTCGTAATTTTTTTTCAACAAGCTCAAACCTATATTGTCTGTCTATCCAGACCAATCTATGTATCAATTCTGTAATGTTTTCGTAAGCAATCACAAATTGAGTGCCCTTAGCAATCCCTTGTGACACATCAGTGATTGACTAGAAACAGAGAGATATACGCTGTGCCATGTACTTACCCACCTTTAACTGTTTTTACAGCACAGCAAGTATGTTCCAGGAACGAAACATCGTTTGTTAATCTTACTAATTTCACCCCTGCCCTTTGTGATAAAAATCGAGTCAGTGTAAGGCAGTGCTAAGCACAGAACATGCTGATTCGTCATAAAATGCCTGTGGCCAAGGTGGAGATATAGAAAATTTACCCACTTACTTATAGAAGAAATCCAGTGCACTATTCCTAATTCTTTCACCAAGATCCACCCCTAGCCTCATCGCCAACATACGCCCAGCACTTCGTCAAACCACCTTCTGTTTTCCAATGATTCCCTGATCAGTTACAGACAGGGTTACCTTCTTTTCGTGCGTTAAAGTAAACCAAAAATTGAAAATTCGCAAAGTCTTCTCCTAATCAGTAGCCAGGTGCCAAAATGTTCACTTAAGGTGCTTCTACTGCAGTTTTCCAGGAAAATTCGCCCCTTTTCCAGGAAATTATTTTTCAATAAATCAGGACCCAGGAGAGTTCTCCATTCGGTTTAAAATGTTCCCATCTAACGCCAACCTTCGGATTCAGAGCCAAGTGTGACATTTGTTTGTAATTGCATGCTTCGTTCAAGTAACCACGATAAAGTTACCATAATGCTCTTAGCTAACTGATAGTTTCTTGGTCATCAAACAGGCATCATAACCCACATTTTAATAGAAGATCCCCACACATCGACAAGTATCCAAAGGTGCAGACACTAGTTCTATTGCGCCGAAGAAGGGTGGCCAGCTCTCGCCGCGCCCGCCCGGGCAGGTTGAACCAAAATTTGTGATTGATGAGCTGCTATTAACAAATGAACTTTGGCCAAAACATTGCCAAGAGCTTAGTTCCAGCCGCCAGCTATACTGATGGCACATTAAAAATCAAGTATGTGTGGTGAGCACTGAGATGTATTGTAAAGACATGCTATCATCTGCCTATCATGTAACACCTCAGTGTGGATGTCGTGTGTCGGGACCCTTTCCTGCAGTTACTTGTATGTATGTGGTAACTTATGAAATTGTGGTATATGTGTGTGTACGTGTTCCAGTGTGGTTATGTGCGTAATTATGGTGGTAGGAGTCTACTTGAGATGTTTCCATCAGTGGCCACCTATGTAGATGTGATCATTTGGGTATGATGAGCACCGAGGTTTGTGGCAAAGAAATGTAACATTTCGCACATCCTGTAGCTATTCAGTCTGGACCTAGGGTGTTCAGTCCTTTTCCTCCAGTTACGTGTATGTGTGTGGTGATGTATGGTAACTGTGTGTACGCATGGACATGTGAGTGTGTGTCTTTCTATGTGGTTGTGTGTCTATCCCGATAGGATTGTACTCGACTTTGAGATTTCACAATGATTGGCTACCTATGTGTTGATGTAATTAATTGATAATGTGATAAGTACTGAGGTGTATGGCAAAAACATGTCATCCATTGCACACACTCTAACGTCTGTCTGATGGTTTTTTGGTCAGTTATGTTTGTGTGTGAGACCTAGTATGAGTATGGGAGTTATGATATTTGTCTGATGACCATGTGCCTACTGATACTCGTTGTACGACGGACAAATATTACTGAACAGCAGAAAAGGCTTGTGGCGTGGGATAGAGGTGGTGCTGATCATGTGGACAGATTTGTACATATTACCAACGATACTGAATGGCAGAGAGGTCTGTAGTGTGAGTTAAATGCTATGATTTTGATGTGAGGAGTTTGTTACTTGGAACACATGTTAATGATGATTTTTTTTTTTGTCAGTCTTGAGCCATGGGGGTTCTGTCCCACTTTTTCTTTTCCATGATGGGGCTCGTTGTTGTGTTGAGCTCGCTGTAGGCATGGATATATGTGTCTGTGTGCGTAAGTATGGTGATACCTTCCTTAAACTCATTTATCTGGATGTATGATTTGCTGTTCCTGTTTCTTTGAGCTTGTGCATGGATACGTATGGATTTGTGGTTGAGACCTAGTATGAATATGAGGGGTTCTGGTATCTGGTGATAGTCAAATGTCTATTGTAACTCATGGTACCTGGGGCACTCTTAATGAATGGCAGATAGGGTTGCAGTATGGGAGAAACGTATTGATGGTAAATGTAATCAATTGTGTGTGATGAACACTATTTATGATGTAAATACTTAGGTGTATGGCGAACACATGCCATCTTTTGCACACCCTCTATCTCGCCAGGCAGATGATATGTAAGGAGAGTTCTGTTTTTCAGCCAGTCATGGGGGCAAGAAAGTACTACATCACTTTTTTTTGTTTCCATGATTGGTGCAGGTAGTCGTCCTGAACTTTCTGTAGACTTGTACATGTATATCTGCGTCTCTCTTTGTGCATGTAAGTGTAAGTATTGTGATACCTGACTTAAACTCGTCTGTCTGATGATTTTTTTAACGATAGTTCTGCCCAGTTAATCAGTGGTAACGACAATTCTGCCCCACTTCATCGTTTCCATGATGCTTGCTGTTAGTTCTGTCGACCTCGCTGTATGCATGTACAAGTGTGTGCGTGTGTCTACTTCCTCTGTTAATTTGAGTCTAAAATATATGGTTATAGAATTATGCTCACCATCAACGTGTGCTTCTAACCATTGCTTCAGCGCTTAGGCAATCTCCCATTTCACTGTACTCTTTACAGTTTACTGCCGTTTGTGTTGGCATACGAATTGTGTTTCTCACGTTTTTCACTACACAAAAATCATTTAACAGAGAGGTTTTTTTTTTAACAGTTTAACGTCCCTTTTTAACAACGTGGTCTTTAGAGACGGGAAAGGATGGGGGGCAAGGAATGGGAAGGAATTCGGCCATGGCCTTTTGAAGGAAGCATCCCGGCATTCACCTGGAGTGATTTGGGGAAACCATGGAAAACCCAAATCTGGATGCCCGGACGGGGATTCGAACCGCCGCACAGTGGGCCAGAATCTTGAAAACGTGGCCAAAAAGGAAAAAAAAAAGTTTCGGGATGGGAATTTTCGACTATCAGTAATGTTGGAACTACTGAATACCGATTGTTTGGACGATCAATTGTTCATTTCCTCCTTTATATTTCATGTCAAAGTCGGCACTTCATTGCTAGAGGTGCATGCAGCCGACCAGGCTACAAAATAGTCTTGTCGTTAAAGAAAAATATTTGTGTTCTGTGTAAGTGAAATGAATATTTTAAATATGGACGGTGTTCCAGGCAGTATGTACTAATTAAAATACATTTATGTCATTATTAAATCATTAATTACACATATTTTTTTAATTAACTTAAAACCGGAAAATGCGCGAGAAAATTTTAAAATGTGCTTAAAAAAATAGAGATAAGTTACGAATTCCACGATATTCCGCTTTCTTTTGCACTGTGTCCGCAAGTATATATTATTACCTTACTAAATTAACCTTCAAATCCACCTACTAGTACCAACTCCGGCTTTGAACCACGTTTTAAGCGACGCTTGCAAAATTTTTGGTTATTTTTTTTAAATGAAATTATTAATATTAAGTTAATTTCTTCATTAATAATTATGAAAAAGTACATTTTTTTGAAACACAAATATTCTACATACTTTGTGGAGTTACTTTTTAACGCTTTCAAACACGTGTTAAGAAATAAGGATTAATTAAATTAATAATAATATGAACTGTCTGAGGATGCTCAAGACTCAACCAATAAGTTGATAAAGCAATATCGCATAAGTTTTTCTCGAAAGTTTTCCGGACTTAAGAGTATGTAAGACGTGTTTAGGAGATTGTTGGCAACCACAGATTTCACACATTTCATCTCTGCGCAAATCATCAATCAAACTGAAGAGTTTGTCGTCAGAAGCCGTTGCTCTCTTAGTTCCTGTGCCGGAAGATTATGAAGATTCCGATGTAGATGATGTGGAAACAGTCTTTGAAGATGATGACGATTCAGCTGAATATGCAGAAGAAGAAGATATGAAGATAAAAAAGAAGAAGAAAATGACAACTTTTAATTATAGTCACAAACAATTTACTAACTGATAACTGTAATTGAAATAAAATTCTTTTTTTGTAATATTTTATACTATCTTTTATCCTCTATTTGGTACTTTTTTCGAGCTTTCCACTTTTTGAGTTTATGTTTTTAACCATTAACTACAAAACCCTCTAAATATTGACTTTTAAATATAAAAAAAGAATTTTACCAATTTTTGTCCGCCATCTTGGATCCACCAATTTTTTTTTTTTTTTTTTTTTTTTTTTTTTTTAAATATTTGAAATCGTAATCTTCATCATCAATCTCGATAAATCGCAAAAAATTACTTTTATATGAATCAAAATACTTTTATCAATATTTGCCCGCCATATTGGATCCGCCATTTTCTTTTTTCACTTTTTGATACCATATTCTTAATTACCAACTTCGATAACCTTTACGTACTAACTTTGGTACAAATTGAACAACTCTAGCAACCTCGATAATTCCACAAAAATTACTTTTATATGAATAAAACGACTTTTAGCAATATTTGTCCGCCATCTTGGATCCGCCATTTTCTTTTTTCACTTTTTGATATTATATTCTTAATCAGCAACTTCGATAACCTTTACATACTAAGTTTGGTACAAATTTAACAACTTTTTATATTTTGGCCAGCTTTTTGCGATTCTGGCCCACTGTGCGCCGTCCTCCCGAATGCGAGGCCAGAACGCTATCCGTTACACCACCACGCTCGGTTTAACAGAGAGGGTGATGAGGGGATGTACCAGAGAAGCGAAGGACTTGGGTACAAAACCACAGTCAGACCATTTCTTGTATATATAAGTGTAGTATGGAGACCACATTTTTTGTACATCAAATGCAAGATGCAAAATATAGCAGCTAGATTTATTAGTGGAAAATATTCAGCAAGTGCCTTAATAAAGGAACTGGACTGGATGTCATTGGGAGATTGGAAGAGTGTCAGGAGCTGTATGTGGTGTATAATGCTGTTAGAATGGATATTGGCAGAATAATTCTGAGTGGTGTATGGAGCCTAAGTTGGCCATGACCACAATCTGTCATTAGACTTTAGATGATGAGGCCTGAGTGGATAAAATATCCAAACACCCACTTTGACCTAACAATTTACGACAGTTCAAGCGTGGGTGCTATCTTCGGCGCAATAGAACTAGTGTCTGCACCTTTGGATACTTGTCGATGTGTGGGGATCTTCTATTAAAATGTGGGTTATGATGCCTGTTTGATGACCAAGAAACTATCAGTTAGCTAAGAGCATTATGGTAACTTTATCGTGGTTACTTGAACGAAGCATGCAATTACAAACAAATGTCACACTTGGCTCTGAATCCGAAGGTTGGCGTTAGATGGGAACATTTTAAACCGAATGGAGAACTCTCCTGGGTCCTGATTTATTGAAAAATAATTTCCTGGAAAAGGGGCGAATTTTCCTGGAAAACTGCAGTAGAAGCACCTTAAGTGAACATTTTGGTACCTGGCTACTGATTAGGAGAAGACTTTGCGAATTTTCAATTTTTGGTTTACTTTAACGCACGAAAAGAAGGTAACCCTGTCTGTAACTGATCAGGGAATCATTGGAAAACAGAAGGTGGTTTGACGAAGTGCTGGGCGTATGTTGGCGATGAGGCTAGGGGTGGATCTTGGTGAAAGAATTAGGAATAGTGCACTGGATTTCTTCTATAAGTAAGTGGGTAAATTTTCTATATCTCCACCTTGGCCACAGGCATTTTATGACGAATCAGCATGTTCTGTGCTTAGCACTGCCTTACACTGACTCGATTTTTATCACAAAGGGCAGGGGTGAAATTAGTAAGATTAACAAACGATGTTTCGTTCCTGGAACATACTTGCTGTGCTGTAAAATACAGTTAAAGGTGGGTAAGTACATGGCACAGCGTATATCTCTCTGTTTCTAGTCAATCACTGATGTGTCACAAGGGATTGCTAAGGGCACTCAATTTGTGATTGCTTACGAAAACATTACAGAATTGATACATAGATTGGTCTGGATAGACAGACAATATAGGTTTGAGCTTGTTGAAAAAAATTACGAGTGTGATGAAATATTTTTTTTATACCAGTGACAGCAGAGATTAGAGAAATAATGTGCTGTACTGGTGCTTATACGAATTCTTTCTCCCCTCGTTCCATTCCATGGTCAAATTAGAAACTTTGATTTTTATAGCCTTGGTGTGGGAAAGGCTTTGTCACAAATATTTTCAAGTGGGGGGCTCTTGTCCAAAGACAGGCTGGAAAAAATTACTGGCTGATTGGTTTAATATCAGTCGAGAGATTAACATGTAATCACTTCATAAATGTCTGTAGGGTTATTTTTTTGTGCAAAGCACCCTCTGCCAAATTCGAATATCAGAACTGCATTGTATAGATGTGAATTTGAGCTATGTCAGGACATTCGATGGTTCATTATCACGCTTTCACATGGTCTATTTTTTAATTAATTACAAAGACTCAAGCAGTTCACCCAGAATGAAAACAAAATTTTCGATTTTCATTTTGAAAACACGAGTGATTGGGCTACCATAAATGTTTCCTAGATTTGTACTACGAAAACTGACATATAATAATTATTCTCATCTCGTAATAATTTCTTCTTGAACCGAAGTGAATGCTGAAATATTTCTATGTATCCCGCTGGGGCGGTTTTGCAGTGCAATGAGCATATGGCGCAACCTGAATTCCTTATCGATAGCAGGACACCTGAACAAATGCATACGAAATTCGCTGCAAGCCTGAGACTCTGTACAAAATTCTGCAATCATACGAACGCTGTGTTGGACGCCCTACTTTCTTTGTCCGCCAGCTATGCTTTCATAATGGTGGATGGCAAACACACACCAGCCAAGCTGTATCGCTCTGTAATGGAGCCATTTCGTAACCTGTCGAACTCCCGGTCAAACACGCGAGTGGCTTCGCAAACATCGAAATATTTCACGCATATTGCTACACCCGCTCCATCTAGCGACAAATGTCTTCTGCCGTGTGCTGACCTCTAGCGACAGTTATGCAAGTTATCGCGCATGTCGCAACAGGGTCTCGGCGGCCGAGCAAGTACGTACATATCGACACCTGTGCAAATACGCCTTAGGGTAGGGTTTTCCCCCGCAAGACAAGGATAGAAGATTTCGTGGCGAAGTGGAATATCTCTGGCCGGCGCATGCGCAGATGAAGTTTCTCGTTGCATCGGCTGTTCGGTGGAGACACCTGGTGGCAGGATGTGTGTATATGCTACATTGCAACATTTGTGCAGCTGGAATATCGATATCATATAGGACACAATCGTAAGTAATATCGCTGATTACAGAGTAACATTTGTTGGAGATAAGTGAAATAACAGCTAGAATAAAGACTAAATAACAGTTATATCTGTTTATTTTTTGAAATATGTGGTCGTCATGCCGTCAATGTGGTAACACTGCCATCTCGTGAGCGCCCAAAGAACTAACGTGTGACGTCATACGACCTTGGCCGCCCGCCATGCAAAGAACTTAAAAATGTGACGTCACGCGGACGAGTGGAGTCTCTTTACGGTTGTCCAAAGAGCTTATCAGGCTAGAAAACAGGTCTTCCTCCTACTCTCCGTCATCTCCTCGACCGAAAAAACGTTGAATGAGCCAAGTCAGAGATAAAAACAATGCTGATATGCTTTTTTGACTGTAGGGGTATCGTGCATAAAGAATTTGTTCCTCCAGGACGAATTGTCTACTAAGTATGTGATTATTGTATCCCATTTCTCCCACAGTTGCTTGTTAAACAAATAATTATTATTTAATAAACACGCCAATACAACTGTTGTTTGATATTCTTTATTTTTCGGACGCGTTTCGCCTCTCGTCGAGGTATCTTCAGCGTACAATGTTTTTATTTACATATTGAGGTGTGGTAGTTGGTCTTCTGTGACTTCAACCAGCATGCTGTTTCCACTATTTAGTTATACAGTTTGATATAGTTTGGTTATTATGCCTCCACTGGTAGTAAAATTTGAAGCACAGTTTTATGCACGTCATTATCAACCTTCAGGTTGATAATGTCACACGGCTTTTTCCATCAGTTAATTTTTTACCTCAAAATGCATTCCTGTTATTCATCTACCACCCTATTCACCTGATTTAATTCCTTGTGACTTTTTCCTCTTCCCGCAGTTGAAACATGCCTTAAAAGGAAGTCATTTTGGACCTCTGGAGAACATTCAAAAGACTGTGACCGACCAGTTAACAGCCCTACCAGTTGAAGCCTTCTAGGGCTGCTACCAAGAGTGGAAACAAAGCTGCCAAAGGGAATTATTTTGAAGGGAATAATATTGTTGTTCGAAAAAAATAAAAACTTTGGTAAGTCAAAAATCATTACTCTTCTCGCATACGTCGTATATATGAGGAAGACAGCTCTTCTGGATGGTGTATTACGTCATATGTCGCACGCGTCAGTCCCGTTAGTATTTGAGTGTCGAACATTTCCATACACGACCCTGGCGCCGGCTGGTGTGCATCACAGCTGCAATCCGTCCGTGTTTCTCATTTGGATGGCAGTATTTGTGTGTTTGTGCGACCGCAGACAAGTCGATGGCACAACAGCCACGATAATGCGACGGGCTGAAGAATAGGGATACAAGGTTATAACAATTTCGATAAATATATCGATATTTATACCGATGCAGTGCAGATATCGATAACTGATTACATTGACCGCATCGAGCCGATGATATCGATATTTCCCTATATTTGTATATATTATATTAGAAATAACTATGTAAATCAAATAATAAATTTGAGATAGTTAATTGAAAAAAAATTAGGTCTGCAAATATTCAGTGTCAACAGACCCAGTAAACGTAGTTTGCTTAAACTTTTCCAATGATTTCTATTCCTAGTTTAAGTGACTTTGAGAAGAGGCGTTCAGAACCTACCGACGAGGCTACTTTGAGTAAATGATTAATTGCGATTTTGAACATATCTTAATCCAGCTCGTATAACAAACATGATTGCTTTTAATTTATTTTACAGTAAAAAATGTATCGTAATCTCCAAAAAGCCAGTTTTACTCTAGGCCAGATATACGTTGTAATAAAAAAATGTTACACATTTCGCAACTTCTCCTTCACAACTTTTCAAAAATTTTCATCAATTTTTGTTTTGATAGTTCCACGCGAAGAAACTGTGTATAACGGTGCTAAGTCCTTCATTAAATTGTAAAAACATTTGGATTTAACTATTTTAGAAGGTCTATTAGAAACATTAATAAAATAAACAATTGCCTCCCACGGCCATATTTTTTTACCCCTTTTAGAATATTGTAACGTCCTGGAAAGAAGGGAACCATTGAACGCGAACGTAACACAACATATTAAATAATAAAACGGTGAACGTAAATTAATGAGGAACGAAGAACACACATGAAACGGAGTGGAACCACAGAGTAGAAAGGACGTTATCGATTTTGTTATCGAGCTAAATCAGTGTTTAGCATAATCATGTTTGGTCCCAGCCATACATACATTTATTTACAGCATTTTTTATGGCTAAGGGATTTGTAATTTTCGATATTTCACTGTATCATATCGATATTATCGTATCGACCATATTATAATATCGACTATAAATTTCGACATCTGTGGTCCGTTATTATCGGTTGACCGATGTATCATTGCAACCCTACTGAAGAAACAGCCCTAAGCAGTAGAGGCGTTGTAAAATGTTTGGCCGTAATGTTATATTCATACTGATTAACTTTAAAATCTCCATATTATGTGCCGATACACTGCTGGTAAAATTCGCACGTTACGGTTATTTCGCTTGTTTACATATGCCTATAACAATTTTTCCTGTGCCGTTTGTTTACGGTTTAGCATCGTCATGCACGATCTATGGTATCTGTGTTCTGAAGTGTTTGACGTGTTTCTTTCTATTTGTAATTTCCATAGCTTTTGTGATGCAATATCGTAAATGTTAGTTTTGCCTCACATGGTTATCCTATAGTGTTTTGAATAGTATTTTTTTACTTAAATTAATAAATTCAGTAAGCAGTTTTTGGTTTTCCTTTTATTTTTGTGTCGTGAATATGTCTTGGAATTTGGTACTGGGAAGCATTGCAGAATTACGCTCGACATCAAAATTGTGCAGCTTGAAACAAGCAGCAGCCAAGCAGGTTCTGGGGCGGGTTTCCTACTGCCCTTTGGCAATATCTGTCCCTACATTTTCCCTTGGTACTTAATTTACATTACGATTTTGGTCTGGTACATTACAATTTGCTTTATTGTTGGGTTTAATTTCATTATTAGTTATTTTTATATGTTCTTACTCAATTAATTAACCGTCTAATAATGACTTGGGCATTTTGTGGCTCAATCCGATATGTTCATAGTTTCCCAGGTTGTGTATGAGTTCGTTGTTGTATTTGGAGGTGCTTTGGTAGAACTTTTGGGCAGCGGACAACATCCGTGACTTGAGTTTTGGTGTTTGTGCCAGGTGGTGGAAGTGGCAACGCTGATCCTCTGATTAATTAATATTGATCGTTTCTCTGAACACGTCCATACAAGTACATTATAACATTCGATGCTGATCAACTTCAAATGACTGCAGATTCGGTTTGTACACGGCCGCCACGGGTAATTACCCGAAATTAAATAACTAAAGTCACTCAAAGGAGTCACAACTACACTAATTAAACAATTTTAGTTGAATACAGTTTGCCTTTATTTTTACGCTAAGTTCACAAAGAAGATACAGCACACCGTCGTAAGCCACCAGATATGTAACTCTAATCGGACTTCGTGAATCTGATGATTGCGAGGTTCTATTAGGTAGTGAACACGACTATTTGCGATCGTAACAACCGTCACACATTGACTGCACTCAATTTCACTGTCCACAGTTCTCACTCATTCGCGTATTGCACTTAGGCTATCGCCGACACCACCACCAAAGGTGTTGTCACTCTTTCTCAAGTTCCTTTTAGCTAACATACTGTTCACTAGTTCATGGTACAGACAACAACAACAACGCGCGACCACACTCCTTCATAGGTTCTCGCAATCTTATATTTTCATCAAGATACTCTCTAAGCGGCAAGTATCGATTGCATTGTTACAAGATCTTCCGTTTGGAAGTCAAAGCGTAGATGCAGCGACCTTTTCAAACAATGGTTTTGCCACACCTCCAACTTGTTCATATGTGTTGCAGCCGCTTATGCTCATACGGGACTGGCGTATCCGATAATGGATCTGACAAGGTCCTCATAAACCTGAACGCCGTATCTTAGAGGCAGTAGAGTGATGAATAGGGTTCGGATCTTTAAGATAAAAAAATAGCGAAATACGCAGGCAAATATGACCTTAATTCCGGTAAATGTGACCTAAAAATTACAAAAAATTACCATACATTGAAATTCACTATATGCTCAATTATACATCATTTATTTTATCTTGTAGTGTTGCTCTCAAGTTGACAGTATAATTTGCTTCCGTGCAATCATGGAACCTTTGGAAAGTTAAATTTTAAATCATTTTGTTGAAGTCAGATTAATTTCACATAATTTTCAGAAAAGAACTCTTTCATCTGTACTAAAATACTGTTCTCCAAATTCCCTTCCGTAACCCTGTAACAATGCACTTTCAGAAAATTTTAAATATTCCTCATTAACATTAACTTTGTTGTAGGCCATGTTCCGCAGTTGTTGCATAAATATTTTTGTACATAAAGCTTGTAACCACACAGATAATTTAGTATTAAGAAGTGAATTTATGTTTGAACACAGATACTATGAAAACAATATATAGAATAATTATAACAGACTGAACCGACAGATGTTACAATAATACAGCATGAATATATGTATATAATTAATGTACTAGATTCGCATACACAAATATGATCAAAATATAATGTTATTTATAGCCACTGACGATGCCCCACTCCAGAAGGGCGAAACGCGTCTGGCAGATGAAAGTTAAAAATAAAAACAGTTGTTACAAGACGGATTTTTATTCAAAAATATTCCTCATTAAATCTCCTAATGTAATTCCATAACTTCGCACTTTAAGAAAATTTTGTTTTTGGCATGTCGGTACTCACTGATCCACTGCAGATTTAACATTGATTGTGGATTATTTTCAAAAGTTTTTAATTGAGACACTGATTGACGTGGATTCGACACAGGCATGCTGCTGCTGCAATTTTTTTTTTTTTTTTTTTTTTTTGCTGTCATCAGTCTTTCGACTGGTTTGATGCAATCTTCCATCCCTTCCTATCTTGTGCTAACCTCTTGATCTCTACATATCTCCTACAACCCACGTCCTCAATTATCTGCTTCATGTATTCTAATCTGTGTCATCCTCTACAGTTCTTACCTTCGACTGTTCCCTCCACCAGCAAATTAACTAATCCAGCATGTCTCAGTTAATTGTGCATTGTCGAGATTAAAGGCGGGCGGAACATTTACTTTAAGAGCTTGACAATAATGCATAACTTTAATTCTTGAATCGTGAATTTTAACCAATTCAGTAACAATTAGTTTGCGTTTTCCTCCAATGTATAATAGGAGTACAGTTCATGAATAATTATCTTAATTTCCTCTCATCTATATCGTAGTGAATTACCGGTACTACTAAAAATTTACCCTATTATTCCTCAAATATGACCATATTACCATAAATATTATTGTAATATGACCAAAACTAAGAAAATGGCCTGAATATGCATTTATATGCTAATAAAATACATTAAAATTAAATCAGAAACTTTTAAATTAGTGTTTTATTGAGCATTAAAGCTCAAAATGAAGGCAGGAAAAAATATGACTTGGTCTAAAGATCCGAACCCTAGTGATGGAGAGTTCGACAGAGACGGACCGTTACTTTCTGCAGTAAACGCAATTGGTGGTTGGTTTCGTCGCGGTGAGTGGAGGTATCGAACAGTGGTCTGCAGGCGAGTGCTTGCGTCCGGTACAGTCGCGGAATTTGCTGTTATCGTGGCGTCCTCATCCGACACATTGACAATCTACCTTATCGCACTTCGTCTCGTGAGCATGAACGACAATGCAACTTCGTGACTTTTTAGGCCATTTCTTCTGCAGTTGCTTGGTAACCAAAATAAAATGCTGTTCACTGATAATCGCATCATTTGAGAACGGCTGGAAAATTTCGCCATTTTTTTTTTAAATACTTGTAATAATACAATTAAGGTTTGTAGAGAAAGCAAAATTTAAAAAAGAAAAAAAAAAAATGCCCAGAATACTGGAAAATTCGGGAAAAATGTTTTGAAATTAGTTGATTTAAGTGTGCTGCGATTGTGATATTAGGTATTATTCTGAAGTATGTAATATTCAGTGCAATAAACAGAGCCGCATTTAAGCATAGGCTGTAGCCTAGGGGCCCGCACCACAAAGAGGGGCCCGCATCACAAAGAGGGGGCCCGCCCCACAACCCTAGGTCCCCGCCAGGGCAAGGGTCACCCATAAATTGTTTGGGCCGAATTTCGAATTTAAGCATCCATAGTGAAGCGGGTACGGTATACCGCTGTACTGAATGGTAATTAACATTTATTTTAAATTTACCAAAAGCATATGAGTATTTATATTGTGGATTGAAAAGGGTTCTCAAAATGATTTATTGATCATTAATAAGAATGGAAAAGTCATAACCTGACAATATATTCTCTGAATGAAGGCCAGCAGACATAAGGTGATTTAAATTTAATAATGATAAACAATCAAAAATTATTCACAAACAACACCTTTGCCTTACATTAATGGCCATTAAAATTAAGTAATACAAGACAACAAAATATCCGTTCAGATTTTTCTATACACACTAATAGTTTACAGTTTTCGGCAGGACACGTAATGAGATTATTTGTTAAAAGCTAATGTCCTCAGTTTCAATCACAGAAACTACTGAAATCAATTTATAAAATGCCACGGCTAATCTCTCAGTTTATATATCGGAGAGTGAGAATTCTTATCGTGCGGACTTCTCCGCTCAGAGCGTTATGTTGGGTAACTACGGAGGTTTAAAGTGCAAACAAAATAATTTTTGCTGGTGCAATGTTTGTCTTTTTACCGTCTGTCCGGCATTGATGTAGTCAGAAAACTCCGACCCCACACTGAATTTATCTGTCACTTTGTGACTCAAAATGAAGACACAACCTATCGCATGATATGCTGTCGGCTTTCTGGGTCGTTCTTGTGCGCCAGCACAATTGAACACGAACCAGTCAGACCCAAAAAGACCACGAGAAGAATCTTGCGCGACCTTTTAAAACCAAGGGATCTTGCTCCTTCTCCTTGGGCGATTTTCTCTGGTCCTATCGTCGATGTAGAAGTTCCTGCCTCTCTCCTCATTGGCGGACATGAAACAAGATTATACAAAAAAAAAAAAAAAAAAAATTAATAAGAACTATTCTATAAACTAAATGCTATTGGCAAAACATTCGTCCCTCCAAGCATTCTCAGGTTCAACACATCATTCCTATGACGGAGTTGGAGGATTTATTCGGAAACTGTAGTATTTCTTTCGTGTCCACTCGGTTTTACCAGTTTCACGCAGTGAGCACTCACAGAATCTCGAATGTGGCGTGTCTTGACGTTATCACGTATCTGCAATTGGTCACGCGATATATATCTCACCTGTCAACGCTGTCTATGCACCGAACTGCGGCAGACCCCATACTGAGCAGTGAAAGGTCGTAAATCTGCCTTTTCAAACTGGCAAGTCCTATTGTGTTTAGTCTTTCTTCCAGACCGAATGGAGAGTTCGCTGACACCTGTCCTGCAGAGAGTACAACTTGGAATTTTCGTTAAGCCAGGCCAGCGTAATACCTGCCTTGTTTCGTTGCCCAAATACCTCATGTTAATGTGGTTCTATGTCGCACCACAATAGCCGGAGGCAGCCAGGGCCACTGCCGACAGAAGGGCCCGCACTACATGTATAGCCTAGGGGCCCAAGAGCCTAAATGCGGTACTGGCACTAAATCAAATGTACCAACAATTAACCTAAATTTACTTTACTCAATGAACAATTTACTTGAACTTTACAGTACTAACGAAGTCATTCATGCGATGCTTCATTCTAGTTCTCAATTGTATCGGAAGTATTGTAACATAACAATCAATGAATTTCAATTACCGCAGTATCCATGTGATCAATGCCGTACTGGCTTCGATGTTGATAGTTTGTTATAAGCGCAACGCAACAACAATTACGAATCTAATCAAAAAAAGATGAAGAATTTACAAAAATAATTGAAAACAGCACAGGAAGACAGTGGTGATACCTCCTATTTAAAAACGAAATACTTTGTAGACATTGTAATATTATAATATTTCTTAAATTCACTATCATATCAAGCTTGTATGCAGGATTTTGAGTAGGTTACTTTAAAAAATAACCGTCATTAGTTATTGTCACTATATATATTACAGTCCCATGAAAGGTCAGGACTTTATTTTTTTTTTTTTTTTTTTTTTTGCATGCTAACAGGTGTTTGTTTTGAAATTAGATTATTATTTCGTATATAATATTCATTACAGTAAATCAAGTGTTCATTCAGAGGTTTTCCGAAAGATCCTTGTGCTAATTACTTTACTTCAAGTTTTACCCAAACGAACAACTTACCTAGACTTATTTTACTAAATAAACAATTTACTTACACTTTACAAAGTATGAACGAAGTCGTCCCGTATGCGACCAGACTCGATGCGATGCTTCATGCTAGTGTTCGATTGTATCAAAAGTAACGGGTACTGACTGGTATAGTAACGAATTCATACGGGTACAGAATTTCTAGTTACTTTTAAAGCTCTAATGAAAATACATTTTACCAATTGATTTGCCTAACTTTTTTAAATACTTGGAACAGTCCGGAAAAGATGATTAGAGAAAGAAAAATTGGAAAATTCGGCAGTACCTTTTTTATGAAGCTATTTGGCTATTTTTATTTAAATGTTCGTAATAGACCGAATAAGATTTTTATAGAAAAAAAATCAGAAAAGTTGCCAGGAAAATTCTGAAAAAGTTATATTTTTATGGACCAATTTTTTTTTATTTTTTTTATTTTTTTTTTAATGAAAAAGATGTTTGTAATAATCTGAATAGGTTTTTAGGGAAATCAAAATTGGAAAATTTGACCGTAAAATTAGAATATTTGGCAGTACCTTTTTCATGGAGCGATTTGGTCTGATTTTTTAAATTGTTTGTAATAGTTAGAATAAGGTTTTTAGAAAAAGGAAAATTGGAAAAGTTGCCCGAAAATTTCTGAAAACTGAAATTGATTTTTTTTTTCTAGGGACCAATTTGGCTTATTTGATTTAAGATTGTTTGTAATAGTCCGAATAAGGTTTTAGGGAAAGAAAATTTGGAAAAGATGTCCAGAAAAATGGTGCATTCGGAAAAACTAAACGCACTTTCTTCTATGGACCAATTTTTTTATTATTAAAAATGTTGATAATAGTCCGAATAAGGATTTTAGAGAAAGAAAAGTTGGGAAAGTTGTCCTGAAAATTCGGGAATAACTGAAAGTACTTTATTTCTTTTTAATGTTCGTACTGGTCCGAATAATGTTTTCACTGTAAGAAAAATAAAAAAATTGCCCAGAATATTAGAAAATTCTGAAAAAGTTATTTTTTCTATGGTCAGATTAGTTTAAAAAAAAAAAAAGAAAGAAAGACCTTTTTATTAATCTGAATAAGGTTTTTAGCGAAAGAAAAACTGGATAGGTTGCCGTGGAAATTGAAGAAATCGGGAAAAACTGAAAGTATTTTGCCTATTTTTTTCCAAATATTCTTAATAGTCTGAATAAGGTATTTACAGAAAGAGAAACTGGAAACATGGCCAGGAAAATTGGAAAATTCTGGAAAAAGTGAAAATGCATTTTTGTATTAACCAATTTGGCTAATTTTTTTAAATTGATAGTGGTGGTCCGAATAACACTTTTAGAATGGAAAATCAGTAAACGTTGCCCTAAAAATGCAATTTCTTCAAAAATGTTTATATTAGTTCCAATAAGATTTTCAGGGAGAGAAAAATCGGAAAAATTTCAGTGAAAATTGGAAAGTGCTTTTTTCTATTGGATATTTTTACGAACTCAAGACCATAACTGATGAGTGGAACGATGACTATGCGTAATTTTTTTTTCGTCCCTTATGCTACCGGGATGGAAATAACTCATTTATATATATATATATATGATAAATCCGTCTTTTAGCAACTGGTTTTTTATTATCTCTCATACGCGTTTCGCCTCCTCTCAGTAGGGCATCATCAGTGAGAATTTTTGGTTATGACAATTACATGTTGATCAGGAACAGCTCTCCTTGCATGTTTTGTGTAGCCCGATTTGGTGTTGGTTTTCTCATCACTCCTATTCCACTTTTGAGGTCACTCTTGTAATGTGTTTCTTGCTTTTTACACTTTTTCTTAAATTGAATATCGCAAGTGAAATTTGTCATTTGTGATATTCAATATAAGAAAAAGTGTAAAAAGCAAGAAACACATTACAATAGTGACCTCAAAAGTGGAATAGGAGTGATGAGGAAACCAACACCAAATCGGGCTACACAAAATATGCAAGGAGAGCTATTCCTGCTCAACATGTAATTGTCATAACCAAAAATTCTCACTGATGATGCCCCATTCAGAGGAGGCGAAACGCGTCTGAGAGATAATAAGAAAACCAGTTGCTAAAAGACCGAATTTTCATTTAAAATTTATTGTTAAGCAACTGCGGAAAGATGGCCAATAAACTGATTTATATATTTTATATTAAAAAACGACTGCAAGATCTGAACAAAATTTGGAAAAACGGATTCTATCCTAAATTAAAATAAAATTACCTTTGCTTTTATTCTTGTGTTGTTTCGCGATCTGTCCAACAAATAGTTTTTTTTTCTATTCCATTTATATTAATTGAGGACATGTGCTTTATGATATCGAACAAGGTATTACCTCATTTAGTCATGACAGCGCCCAAACACCCGATGCACGACCCATATAATCCAGAGTTGAAACGCGAAAAACAATATGATTGTGTTGCATTGAGAGAATCTGTTCGAATGAATGTTCCATGGTTGGATCAGCCACATGATCATGGAAGATGTCGACGATGGAACTAGAGGGAATCTCTTCTTGGACGCTCCGAGTGGAACTGGAATATTTTTAACACTCGTATATTTTAGGAACGATACACTTGCAGAATGAAATTGCACTTGCACTTACTTCACCAGGTATTGGTGCTACATTGTTGGAAGGCATTCAAACAGCTCGTTGAATATGCAAATTAGTGAAACTCTCACATACAACCTTTCGAAGAACTGAATTGCCAAAGATCTGCAGCATTGCAAATTGATCGTTTGAGATTAATGTACAATGGCACATAAAAAGTCTTTGGAGACTTTATACTGAATGATGGAAGATCTACGAAAGAAGTTAAACCCGTCAGGTGGTGCGATGATGGAAATGTAGTTAAAACACCTTGAGATTCCATGAGATTTCAAATTTAATGGAAGGAAATAAATGATTTGGTTAACATGAAATACTTCTCAAGGACAAAATCTCTGATATACAATGATCACTGATCTCATTTTTACCTTATTTACACATTTTCTACAGCTTTTAACAAAATTACAAAACGATCACAAACAATTTTATTGATATTTGGACAGGATAACGTTTGACGCGTCAACTTATATTAATATTAGTGTGTGTGTGTTCATATATTTCACTTTGCAGCCACAACTCCCTACCGCAGACCACTGGTGATTGTGTGTCGTAGTAGCCTTGAGACTCCCATCGTGCACTGCGGTGACTGCTTTTCGGTAGCTGTGGGGGTGTGGGAAATATGGTCGTTGAAAGTAGTCGACATACGGTATTGTCATGTTTCGACGAAAGAGTTGTAAAAATTTTTGGAATCTTTGACGATGTTCTTGAATGTGCTAAAATGTTGTGGAAATTTTTGAATGAAATAATTTGTTCTAGAATACGAATTTTTTTCAGGTTTTTCAGGTATTAACAAATACAAATAAATTGTATACAATAATTTTTTATTTATTTTTTTTCCATATGGCTTTGGGCCTCGTTGAGGTAATTACAGGCCGGAAGGACTCAGAAAAAGGAACGGGGAGGAATTCTGCCATGGTCGTATCGAGGTGGCATCCCTGCATTCGACTGGAGTGATTTGGGGAAACCATGGAAAACCCAAATCTGGATGGCCGGACGGGGATTCGAAGCGATGTCCTGCCGAATGCGCGGCCAGAGCGTTATCCGCTCACCCACCACGCTCGGCGCAACACATTTAGTGTGTGAACAGATTTCGACGAGACTTTCACAGACGCGTTGCTGATTTAGCTCGGAACCACGTAGGATACTTTTTATCTTGGAAATATTGAAGGTTCCGTGCAGAAACACAAAACCTTCGAAATTCTTGGCAAACACAAAGTCATGGGCACCTCCATGAGAGGCGAAACCGATCCGATAATAAATAAAATCCAACGACAGTTGAATTGGCGTACTAGTTAGACAATGGAACTGCTCTCTGCACTCTAGCACTACTCTCGCGACCCGTAGCAATCCTTCGATTAGGGAGCGTGCACAAACAACGTGGCTCGTCCAGGGGAAGGAGGGGTTAGCTGGAAGGCTACGGTGGACTACGTAGGGGGGGGGGGGGGGGGGGTTCCAAGCCAGGTCACGTAGCTTTCCTTTCATAACATTTTTCGCAGTTAAAATGAGGAACCGAACTCACAACAGCGTGTGAATATTTATTTCCCTCACTTAATTATCTCCGTATGTAATTTACAATAGTCTGACAAGAGAAAACAGTACAAAATGTCTTCTGGAATCAAAAGGGAAAAAAGCTATGTTCTACGTGGGGGGGCGGAGGGGAGGGGGGTAGAGGCAAAAGCCACGTAGGGCTACGTGGGGGGGAGGGGGGATTCACAGGTGGCCAAAATTGAGCTACGTGGTTTATGCACGCTCCCTTAGCCCCAAATTGACAAGTGGCTCCGTCTCAAATAGTTTCTTTGTTGCTTGTAGCTTCAGTGTTCTAATATGTTCATTTCTGTGGGTTAGTTACCTCATACGACACTTGTATTTTGCTAATGCGATTTTCAAATACAAGTTACTGAATCTTACATTTCCTCATTGTATTGTTTTCCTGCGGACCAGGTTGGCGGCACGTGTGTCGCGCCCGTCGCATGTCGCTGCTCGGGTGATGGATGAGCTCCTATCTGGCTGATAAGGCGGCGGCGGCTCGCCACGCAGCCCTCGCTCTCTCAGGAGCCGTGCGATAACTCGACGGTTTGCTATACAACGGATATTTAAACTAGAAGCTATTAAATGATTCCTAAGACTTCCGTGGCCGTCTTTGTTGATGATTAATAGATTTTAGGGGCATGCCGCGTTGTTTATTTCATAATCTCAGCTTTTGACTGCCATCCTACAGCCTTCGTCAGAGATACTGTTTATATTGACACAGCAACGAGCGTCTAGTATCGCCGAGTAAAAGGCCGCTATCTTCATTGATGTTGTTGGTATTCTTTAATATTTCTGCTGCCTCTTTCACACGTCGAGGCCACCACTGGTCTTCTCTCCACAGTAGCCTCGTGTCTTGACATTTTATTACATGCCCGGTGTTAATAGCATGGCGAACGACGGCAGATTTGTCGCTGTTGTTATATTTGTAGTGGCGAATATGTTCTTTAAGTCTCTCCGCCACTGTGCGGCCTGTCTCACCGATGTATACACTGCCACAGCTGCAGGGGATTACATAAACACCTGTAAGCTGGTGTGGGTGTAATTTGTCTTTCACCCTAGTTAATGATTGGTCATGTTTGCAGTGAGCCTTATACACTATGCACATCTCCAAGCACTTTAACAATTTCTCAATCCAGTCAGTGATACCATGTATGGTACGTATGGGAGACAAGGGAATTTTCTTGGTACTACCATGCTCATATTAATCCGAACGACCTGAATCACACATCGCTAAATTTCCTCCTGGGAATTATTCAACCCATTATACACAACTACAAAAGACAGTCCTATACCCGGTAGGTGGTACACTCATGTTAGTGTGAAAAATTGTCACGTACTCGACCCACAAAAAACGGAATACATTTCAGTTTATTCGTTTCATAAACTTGATTAGTGATTACAGTAAGGCAAAAAATGTATTACACAGACATTAAATTAGTTGATTTGTACTTTTTTAATTCATTTGAGAGTTATTTAGTGTCAATAACTAGTAAAAAAGTCACCGCTTTCAAACAAAATGTTAGTTTTGAACAAAAGGTAGGACACGAAACAATTTATGTATTACATTCGTCTTCAAAAACATAAAATAACAAGAAATTTAATACAAAAAATGATGTTTGCACTGGATTTAAATTTGTGGAAACGTTACAGAGCCATTGGATGCAGCTGTCTGCTACATGGCACATAACACATTTACAAAATTAATTACTTTAGTATTAATTTAACGAATCTACTTGCCCTAACGTTCTGTTATCCGGTTCTACTCATAAGTCTGTTTTTGAACCTACAGAACGTAAAAAACCATGAACTTAAAGAATTATTAAATAAATATTGCCGGTAGCATGAGATGGAATCAGTGAGATATGCGTTCGTAAAAAAAAAAAAAAAAAGTTTGTGGATGTATTTTAGCGAAAGAAAACTCATTTTCTCTCACTACAACCAAGAAAAGATCCTTAAAACATTGAACATTCCTACCTTTTTTTAAAAAAAGTTATAAATAAAGTTAGATTCCAGCTTTTTTCAGTATTTGATTGAAAATCAACTTCATTAGTGAATATGGCAAAATTTTACACATTGCACTTCTGTATTCGACTGCCGATGTAAAGATGGAAGGTATATCAAAAAATGATGGACTGAAAGCTTCCGTAATTAACAATATTGTGCGACTATTGATGGTCACGAGTGGAGTTAATGATGTTATATCATGTATTATACTCTATTTGTGGCATCAACTTATTCTTGTAGGCCAACCTCTTAGTCCGATCTAATGCTAATATTACTCCTACTCCTCCCGCAGGTAGACGGTAAAAAATTCTCACTGAAGTAAAAAAATAAAACTATAATCCGGAGCAAAAGATAAAAAAATTAAAACAACTAAACATCAATAGTGAATGGGTGAAATATATTTCTAACGCCTAGTTTAATGATGTACAGCAAACATATTTTTTTAACGTGTTGTTTATTGAATTTAATGCTTCAAGGAAGTAACAGGACAGTTCTGCAACGCGGAAAAATGTTGCCGAACGAGTAGTTATGAGCAGGTAAATCTCTAACGCTGTGGGTCGCTCAGATTGGCCGATGCCGAGCAGGAAGATTAGTGGCTAGGAAGCGCCCTGTCTCGCGGAAGAAAGGTACGCGGTTCGAGTCGGGCTTCGGGCACGAGTGATTTAATGAAGTGTTACGTTCCCCTAGTGTTTCCTGTATGTCAGGATGGGGAGTCAAACACTGCGCCCTCCCGAATGCGGAGCCATAGCGTTAACGCTCAGCCATTAGATTCACTTTTTCAATATTTTTCGTATTTGGTCTATGATGACATCCGTAAAATTATTTAAAAAATTTACTTAAAACAAAGTTAAAAATCGTAAATGAAAATATATGTGCAGAAGGTAGTTGACCTGATGAGAGAGGGGGTTTCAAAACAATCTCTGAAATCAGAAACGCAATTCAAATTTCATTTTCTCTCTCTCTCTCTCTCTCTATAAGGCCCCTCTTATCTTGGAGATATTGTTATATTAATCCCGTTGTTTAATGAAGTTGTATTAAACCGAAATATGACAGCATTTTTAATCGGTTTGCTATTAACCAAACAGGTAACAATTAAATCTTTTCGTAGAAATGTTAAAAAAAAAATTGGTTCCTACTTCACATTCTACTTGAGCAAAGACCTCAAATCAATTTCTAAACTACAGAAATTTGCAGTCTCAATAAAATGTGGTAAAATAAGAAATTTCAATATGGATATGAACTAATTCTCTATAATGTTTTCCCATTTTTTCAAGTATGTCTTAAAGATTAAGAGTTAGTTGGAATGAAATTATCACGTTGAGCAATAACACTGCTAATTGTTACAACATTTTATAAATCAGCTCTATTACTCTCCGCAGCTAGAGTGTAATTCTCAAATATCGTAGTAGACGGAAAGCGTTTAATACTGGTTTCCTTGTTTGACACTGACGTTGGCCGCACTGACTTCAATTTTATGCCTCAGTTTTCCTCCTACAATGTTCTGATTGAATGCCTATAAGACTTCGCAATATTCAAACTTTCAAAAGAGGACGCAATGAAAGATGTAAAAGAGGAATTTGAATGTGGCTTAAGTGTTCACGAAGACAAAACCAGTAATCAGTATAATCGGATTTGCTGATCACATTATCCTGAGAGCAGGACGGACTGAGTATATGGAGGAGTTACTGAATGACAAAATAAAGACGGAGGATTCTGTAATAAATACAGATCAAAGCAAGACAAAAGTGTAAAAGAAATAATAGTAGATTAAATATAAAAATGGGATCGGATGCAAAACTAGAAGTAAATAAATTCTGTTACTTGGGAAGTAAAATTACAACTGGTGGCTGAAGCAGGAATGGTGTTAAAAACAGAATAGCACTAGTAAAAAGAACATTTATGAAAAAGTAGTTTCAAATATTGACCTAGGACTCAGAAAGAACTTTTTAAAACTCTGTGTTTGGAGCACAGCATTTTATGGTAACGAAGCATGGACTTCAGGAATGCCGGAAGAAGGAAAATTGAAGCATTTGAAATGTGGTGCTGTTGGAAGAATGCTGAAAATTAGGTGGACAGTTAAACCACGAAATGAACATGTTTTTGAAATGATGGCTGACGAAAGAAGTTTGTGGAAGAATCTTACACAAAGAAGAAACAGGATCGTGGGTGATATTTTTAAGACATGCGGGATTGGTTATGTATGAAGCAGATAAGGGAGGACGTGTTTTGAAAAGGATGTTTTGAGATGAAGAAGGTTAGTGCAAAATAAGAAGGGATGGAAGTTTGTATCAAACCAATCGAGAGACTGACGACAGTAAAATAAGAGATGAAATAAGCGAGAGGGTGAAACACGGTGCCGGCCCATTGAGACCTGCTCTTGCGAAACACATCTATGTGGCCGACAGTTTTTTTTTTCTTTTTCTTATTGCTTTACGCCTCGTCGACAGATAAGGTCATTAGAGGCATGATGGGACTGGGGACAAGGAACGGGAGGGAATTCGGTCATGGCCTTTCTGCAGGAAGCATCCCGGCATTCGCCTGGAGTGATTTGGTGAAACCATGGAAAACCAAAATCTGGATTCCCGGACGGGGATTCGAACCGGCGTCCTCCCGAATGCGAGACGAGAACGTTGACAGTTCACCCACCACGCTCGGTACGCCAGCTTAACGTCCGTATCCGGCGGCCGAGTCACGGTCAAAAGTGTGGTATGCATTCACGCCACACGCGCTATAGAGAGATTTGGGATTTAACCCAGGAATTTTGTGCACCATCTGGTAATTAGTAATAATGCACCACCACCGAACCATGTCCCAGTTCTATAAAGTTCTTCAACCACCGGAACTTAAATAAGGTAACGCCGTATCTGGCGCTGCGAGTCATCACGGAGCTATAATGACCCGTACGAAGAAGTTGGCTATAGAAGTATAGCATTTAAAAATCAACCTTTCACCTCCGTCACATGCTGTTTGGTGCAGAGGCGTAAATTCCAATTGAAGTAGCTGACTCCATCTCATACCACTGCAGTGCAAGATAAAATTCTTATATCTATCACATTAGTAATATATGAATTTTAAGAGCATAACAGAATAGAAAGCATCCGGCACACCTTTAATTATTTTAATTTAGAGCTGCTAAAAATAGAAAAAAGGAGAGGGGTTGGGAATGAGTAAGAGAGACAGAAAAAAATTGAATTGCGTTTCTGATTTCAGAGATTGTTTTGGAAACACACAATCTCATCAAAACATTTCACTTCTACAGACATATTATCATTTACGATTATTAACTTTGCTTTAAGTAGATTTTTAAATAATTTTATGGATGTAATCGTAGACCAAATACGACTAGTAATGAAAAAGTGAAGTTAATGAGTGAGTGGTAACGCTCTGTTGTCGCATCCGGGAGGAGGCGGGTTCGAATCCCGGTCCGGCCATCAGACGTGGGATTTCTACGGTTTCCCCAAATCACTCCAGGCAAATGTTGGGATGATTCCTTTAAAAGACCATGGCCCAATTTCTTTCCGTTTCTTGCCACCAGTTTTGTCCCGCCTCTAATTACCTGCCAGTTAATGAAGCGTATTGCAACAAGTCAAAAAAAAATAATAATAAAAAAATGGGCTGGTAGTAATTACTGTTAGTCGAGTTAACGCCAGCTGCGACCACGATAACCGTTTTGTCGTCATGTTTTACTTGAGTCTTTAATATATCAATTGCAATGACATAGAAAATATTAGTTATGTAAGAACAAAATTAGGTCTCACTATTTAAGTAGGATCGATTCGCCGTTCGGTAGAGTGATTCTGGGAACTCTACGAAAACCGAAGTCTCGATGGCAGGACCGTGAGCTTAAAATGGTTACTACCAAACTTCGCTTCAAATCGTTACCAATCACCAACAGCATTCGGATTTTCATTAGTGTATTTGGTTTGCAAGTGAAGCTCTTAATTTTTTTGAGATAATAGAACGATGAAAACTCAGACTGATTCCATGGAAGGCATAACTCAGTATTTTAACTGAGGTATGCTAGGAAATGTTTTGATACAATTTTAAACTCTTCTGAATAGCGTTTGTTGAATGTAATGCAATTCATACATCCTTATATCTGTTATACTGATTCCTGTGTATGGTGACGTAACGTTAAAGACAAATTTAGAAACCGAATTCATTTCTTGACCATGGAATTTGTAAAACTTTTAAACTTATCAGAAAAATCAGCTAGCAAATGTTTGTAATATCACTGCTTATCTGTTTTACATTTATTAGATACATTGAAAGAAGTACCTAAATTATTGATTGGTACTCATTTATCTAAACTAAAAGTTTAAAAGTTTGTCTTTCATTGTCTCAGAAGATCGAAATTTAATACACAGTAGTCATAACAACCTAACAACATTTGAAAAAAGAGAAGCGATTCTATACGAATCTTACGTTCAGTTCATCTGGAGCAAATTTTTGTCAGTTACCAAATTACAAAAAGATTTAGTCCCAAGGTAAAAAGAAAGAATGGTAAAAAAAACTTATTAAAACACGACTTTTTATTTTTCGAAATTTTAGATCAATAAAAAGAAATACTCTGTAATTCAGTAAAGATTATTTGTCAGACGTCAGATGAGAAGACAGCACTTTGTGGACCAATAAACCGTAATAAAGTGGCGTGCGAAACGGAAATTGTGATCGAAAGTGGAAATTTTGTTGTTTACGTAGAGTATTAAACCGCTCAGTCTTTCCTCGTATGAAACTCTTCTTCCCTTCTGCGACGACAATCTGACTGCTTCAACAGTGCACAATGTTCGATCTCATGAAACTGTGTGTTTGTTATGATACTATTTCTGAGAGTAGCGTCATTATGTCTCTCTGCGGTAATTTCGAATAAAACTAGTTGCTACAGAGTAGTGAAAAACTTGATAAGCGAGGACAAACGATTGCTTTTTATAATTACTGCAATAACATGATTGTGACTAATAGCTACGTAATATAATTGTTTTCCTAGTTATATTATATACTTAATAATTCTGAGTGGTTTCTCAGTAGCTGTACTGTAATCTCATTTCTGTCACGTGGATTTTTCGCGGGGCAGCTACGACGGTTAGACTCAGAGATTTGAGCAGTAAAACTGTTTATATTCCTTCTCATAATTGCAATATTCCGTTAAAATCTTTAAAACGCGGCTTGTAGTCTATTTTAAAACCTTCTTAAGCCAAGCAAATTTGATGTCACCAGAAATTATCCTCCACAATTATTTGATTGTATTTTGCAATGTCGGAGGGTGATAGGTGAGTGGTAACAGTTCTGGTCTTGCATTCGGGAGGACTCAGGTTCCAATCCCTGTTCGGTCATCAAGATTTCGGTTTTCCATCACTTCCCCAAATCACTCCAGGTGAATGTCGGGATGATTTCATCACAAGTCCATGATCGAATTACTTGCAATAAATCCTTTTCCGCCTCTAATTACCTCGAACGTCAACGTCATGTATATGTGTGTGTATAATATATATATATATATATATATATAAGTAGGGTTTGATACCAAAAGTTTTTTATATTTTGAACCTTGCGAGATTTTGAGACATTTTTCTTGTTCTTCTTCCTCCTACGCAGTGTTTATCCAGGTGGACTGTTACAGCATCAATATCATTTTTGTTATGATCAAATGTAATCAGATAAAGAGAATCACTCAAAACCGAATCAATAGTTATGACACCGTATCACTTTCGGACTAGAAAAATAATGAAAAAATCATTAATTTTAAACCTGTATATAGTACCTGTAAGCTAATGGTTATTTGAGAAACAGCAAGATACATTACTTTCAGGAGAGGCCTACAGTCCAAAAACCTTCAGTTGTTAGGGAAGAGATTCGTAGCCTGGTAGTAGCCACTAAGATTATCGATCGGGCAGACTTGAGTTCGAATCTGCATATCCTGAATCTTTATTTCCTTCAACATTTTGGGTAATGTTTATTGGTGAATATATATATTTGACATTAGTCACTACCTACGGTTCCTGACTTAAATAAGTTTACAATAATATACACGACAGACCTCGGTGAATATTCAAAAAAGCTTATTTTCCACCTGAAATCCTGCTTGCTCAAAGACATGATATCGAGCATTCATTTTTTTTCTTCCTTTTTTGCTTATGCTTTTACGCCTTGTCGACATCGAGCTGATTAGAGGCGGGAAAGGAGTAGTGGCAAGGATTTCGCCGATGGCTTTTTCAAGGAACCATTCCGATATTCACATAGAGTGATTTGGAGAAACCATGGAAACCCAAGTCCGGATGGTCGCACGAGGATTCGAACCTGCGTCCTCCCGAATGAGAGGCTAGCACGTCAGCTCTTATCCCATTATGCTCGATTATTCATATACTGTCAAAGAATCTAGAAAAATGCGTGTGCCGAATGG
Source organism: Vandiemenella viatica (assembly GCA_031002005.1). NCBI lineage: Eukaryota > Metazoa > Arthropoda > Insecta > Orthoptera > Morabidae > Vandiemenella > Vandiemenella viatica. The sequence goes on along the minus strand of JARYHS010001492.1, from coordinate 10,239 downwards.
TGATGGTGTAGAAAAATAGATGTTCGTGATAAATTATTACGTGCATTATTTAGGGTTATAAAGGTATTCTTCTTGGCCGAAGGAAACAGGAAAGTTCACACTTATTTCCTCTTGCAACGCTGCCAAACTGCTTCCTCCAACGTTGTCACGATTCCTGACTTCTGGTGGTGCTGCAGCAATTTCCTACACAAGGAATCGTGTCTCATAGGTAGACGGTATCAAAAGAACAGACACATTGCCAAAAGAGAAAATTATATTTCTTACCCGTCTGATCTACTGATTATTTCTGTTATAACAGTTTGATTCTGTATATAGATCCTCATTACCTATTCATTCACAAAATTTTGTCTCTTTATATAGCTTCACTTTCGTTATATGATGGACGAGGCACGCGTCTACAAAGAGTTGAGTGGCTGAATGGTTGCGCACTGGCTTCTGACTGTGATAGTACTGGGTTCGATCCCACTTCAGGTCGAATATTTTTTCATTGATTGTTACCTTCTCACTTGTTGTAAAATACATATCATATATGTTAAGAAGAACAATATCATATTTTAATGTAAATCAATTAAAAATAAATTCTTATGGCAAAAATAATATAAAACACGCATATTTATGTTAATGCTTTCAAAGTAATGTTACGTTTTCAGTTGGCCTCGTTTCAAATACGTAATTTGAGCGGCACATGAAACAAAATTGCCCACGATGTGTTTTTGTTTTGCGAAATTACTTGCAACAGATCAAGTGAGTAGAAGATCTTGATGGTATTTTTATTGATGCCCTGACGGGGCATTTTCAATAACAATGTCTAACTGACAGGAAATTAAAATCACATATACAAAAAAATTCTTTCACAGAACAAGCGAGAAATTCTACAGCAAAGATTAATCTGCAGGTTAGCACTCTTCGCATTTATGGCACTAAAAACCACTAACCTCGTCACATTATATTGGATGTAAAGTATTTTAAATACCAAAAACACCCATTTAACCGCCAATTTTTTCCTATGAACTTATAAAAAAAATTACATAAGAATATATTTTTTAACAAATTTTCTGTAAAATATAATAATGTTCTGTTTTACATATATGATATGTATTATACAACAAGTGAGAAGGTAACAATCAACTGAAAAAATATTCGACCTGAAGTGGGATCGAACCCAGTACTATCACAGTCAGAAGCCAGTGCGCAACCATTCAGCCACTCAACTCTTTGTAGACGCGTGCCTCGTCCATCATATAACGAAAGTGAAGCTATATAAAGACATAAAATTTTGTGAATGAATAGGTAATGAGGATCTATATACAGAATCAAACTGTTATAACAGAAATAATCAGTAGATCAGACGGGTAAGAAATATAATTTTCTCTTTTGGCAATGTGTCTGTTCTTTTGATACCGTCTACCTATGAGACACGATTCCTTGTGTAGGAAATTGCTGCAGCACCACCAGAAGTCAGGAATCGTGACAACGTTGGAGGAAGCAGTTTGGCAGCGTTGCAAGAGGAAATAAGTGTGAACTTTCCTGTTTCCTTCGGCCAAGAAGAATACCTTTATAACCCTAAATAATGCACGTAATAATTTATCACGAACATCTATTTTTCTACACCATCACCATTCGGCACACGCATTTTTCTAGATTCTTTGACAGTATATGAATAATCGAGCATAATGGGATAAGAGCTGACGTGCTAGCCTCTCATTCGGGAGGACGCAGGTTCGAATCCTCGTGCGACCATCCGGACTTGGGTTTCCATGGTTTCTCCAAATCACTCTATGTGAATATCGGAAATGGTTCCTTGAAAAAGGCCATCGGCGAAATCCTTGCCACTACTCCTTTCCCGCCTCTAATCAGCTCGATGTCGACAAGGCGTAAAAGCATAAGCAAAAAAGGAAGAAAAAAAATGAATGCTCGATATCATGTCTTTGAGCAAGCAGGATTTCAGGTGGAAAATAAGCTTTTTTGAATATTCACCGAGGTCTGTCGTGTATATTATTGTAAACTTATTTAAGTCAGGAACCGTAGGTAGTGACTAATGTCAAATATATATATTCACCAATAAACATTACCCAAAATGTTGAAGGAAATAAAGATTCAGGATATGCAGATTCGAACTCAAGTCTGCCCGATCGATAATCTTAGTGGCTACTACCAGGCTACGAATCTCTTCCCTAACAACTGAAGGTTTTTGGACTGTAGGCCTCTCCTGAAAGTAATGTATCTTGCTGTTTCTCAAATAACCATTAGCTTACAGGTACTATATACAGGTTTAAAATTAATGATTTTTTCATTATTTTTCTAGTCCGAAAGTGATACGGTGTCATAACTATTGATTCGGTTTTGAGTGATTCTCTTTATCTGATTACATTTGATCATAACAAGAATGATATTGAGGCTGTAACAGTCCACCTGGATAAACACTGCGTAGGAGGAAGAAGAACAAGAAAAAGTCTCAAAATCTCGCAAGGTTCAAAATATAAAAAACTTTTGGTATCAAACCCTACTTATATATATATATATATATATATATATTATACACACACATATACATGACGTTGACGTTGACGTCGAGGTAATTAGAGGCGGAAAAGGATTTATTGCAAGTAATTCGATCATGGACTTGTGATGAAATCATCCCGACATTCACCTGGAGTGATTTGGGGAAGTGATGGAAAACCGAAATCTTGATGACCGAACAGGGATTGGAACCTGAGTCCTCCCGAATGCAAGACCAGAACGTTACCACTCACCTATCACCCTCCGACATTGCAAAATACAATCAAATAATTGTGGAGGATAATTTCTGGTGACATCAAATTTGCTTGGCTTAAGAAGGTTTTAAAATAGACTACAAGCCGCGTTTTTAAAGATTTTAACGGAACATATTGCAATTATGAGAAGGAATATAAACAGTTTTACTGCTCAAATCTCTGAGTCTAACCGTCGTAGCTGCCCCGCGAAAAATCCACGTGACAGAAATGAGATTACAGTACAGCTACTGAGAAACCACTCAGAATTATTAAGTATATAATATAACTAGGAAAACAATTATATTACGTAGCTATTAGTCACAATCATGTTATTGCAGTAATTATAAAAAGCAATCGTTTGTCCTCGCTTATCAAGTTTTTCACTACTCTGTAGCAACTAGTTTTATTCGAAATTACCGCAGAGAGACATAATGACGCTACTCTCAGAAATAGTATCATAACAAACACACAGTTTTATGAGATCGAACATTGTGCACTATTGAAGCAGTCAGATTGTCGTCGCAGAAGGGAAGAAGAGTTTCATACGAGGAAAGACTGAGCGGTTTAATACTCTACGTAAACAACAAAATTTCCACTTTCGATCACAATTTCCGTTTCGCACGCCACTTTATTACGGTTTATTGGTCCATAAAGTGCTGTCTTCTCATCTGACAAATAATCTTTACTGAATTACAGAGTATTTCTTTTTATTGATCTAAAATTTCGAAAAAAAACAGTCGTGTTTTAATAAGTTTTTTTTTACCATTCTTTCTTTTTACCTTGGGACTTTTTGTAATTTGGTAACTGACAAAAATTTGCTCCAGATGAACTGAACGTAAGATTCGTATAGAATCGCTTCTCTTTTTTCAAATGTTGTTAGGTTGTTATGACTACTGTGTATTAAATTTCGATCTTCTGAGACAATGAAAGACAAACTTTTAAACTTTTAGTTTAGATAAATGAGTACCAATCAATAATTTAGGTACTTCTTTCAATGTATCTAATAAATGTAAAACAGATAATCAGTGATATTACAAACATTTGCTAGCTGATTTTTCTGATAAGTTTAAAAGTTTTACAAATTCCATGGTCAAGAAGTGAATTCGGTTTCTAAATTTGTCTTTAACGTTACGTCACCATACACAGGAATCAGTATAACAGATATAAGGATGTATGAATTGCATTACATTCAACAAACGCTATTCAGAAGAGTTTAAAATTGTATCAAAACATTTCCTAGCATACCTCAGTTAAAATACTGAGTTATGCCTTCCATGGAATCAGTCTGAGTTTTCATCGTTCTATTATCTCAAAAAAATTAAGAGCTTCACTTGCAAACCAAATACACTAATGAAAATCCGAATGCTGTTGGTGATTGGTAACGATTTGAAGCGAAGTTTGGTAGTAACCATTTTAAACTCACGGTCCTGCCATCGAGACTTCGGTTTTCGTAGAGTTCCCAGAATCACTCTACCGAACGGCGAATCGATCCTACTTAAATAGTGAGACCTAATTTTGTTCTTACATAACTAATATTTTCTATGTCATTGCAATTGATATATTAAAGACTCAAGTAAAAAATGACGACAAAACGGTTATCGTGGTCGCAGCTGGCGTTAACTCGACTAACAGTAATTACTACCAGCCCATTTTTTATTATTATTATTTTTTTGACTTGTTGCAATACGCTTCATTAACGGCAGGTAATTAGAGGCGAGACAAAACTGGTGGCAAGAAACGGAAAGAAATTGGGCCATGGTCTTTTAAAGGAATCATCCCAACATTTGCCTGGAGTGATTTGGGGAAACCGTAGAAATCCCACGTCTGATGGCCGGACCGGGATTCGAACCCGCCTCCTCCCGGATGCGACAACAGAGCGTTACCACTCACCCATTAACTTCACTTTTTCATTACTAGTCGTATTTGGTCTACGATTACATCCATAAAATTATTTAAAAATCTACTTAAAGCAAAGTTAATAATCGTAAATGATAATATGTCTGTAGAAGTGAAATGTTTTGATGAGATTGTGTGTTTCCAAAACAATATCTGAAATCAGAAACGCAATTCAATTTTTTTTCTGTCTCTCTTACTCATTCCCAACCCCTCTCCTTTTTTCTATTTTTAGCAGCTCTAAATTAAAACAATTAAAGGTGTGCCGGATGCTTTCTATTCTGTATGCTCATAAAATTCATATATTACTAATGTGATAGATATAAGAATTTTATCTTGCACTGCAGTGGTATGAGATGGAGTCAGCTACTTCAATTGGAATTTACGCCTCTGCACCAAACAGCATGTGACGGAGGTGAAAGGTGATTTTTAAATGCTATACTTCTATAGCCAACTTCGTACGGGTCATTATAGCTCCGTGATGACTCGCAGCGCCAGATACGGCGTTACCTTATTTAAGTTCCGGTGGTTGAAGAACTTTATAGAACTGGGACATGGTTCGGTGGTGGTGCATTATTACTAATTACCAGATGGTGCACAAAATTCCTGGGTTAAATCCCAAATCTCTCTATAGCGCGTGTGGCGTGAATGCATACCACACTTTTGACCGTGACTCGGCCGCCGGATACGGACGTTAAGCTGGCGTACTGAGCGTGGTGGGTGAACTGTCAACGTTCTCGTCTCGCATTCGGGAGGACGCCGGTTCGAATCCCCGTCCGGGCATCCAGATTTTGGTTTTCCATGGTTTCACCAAATCACTCCAGGCGAATGCCGGGATGCTTCCTGCAGAAAGGCCATGACCGAATTCCCTCCCGTTCCTTGTCACCAGTCCCATCATGCCTCTAATGACCTTATCTGTCGACGAGGCGTAAAGCAATAAGTAAAAAGAAAAAAAAACTGTCGGCCACATAGATGTGTTTCGCAAGAGCAGGTCTCAATGGGCCGGCACCGTGTTTCACCCTCTCGCTTATTTCATCTCTTATTTTACTGTCGTCAGTCTCTCGATTGGTTTGATACAAACTTCCATCCCTTCTTATTTTGCACTAACCTCTTCATCTCAAAACATCCTTTTCAAAACACGTCCTCCCTTATCTGCTTCATACATAACCAATCCCGCATGTCTTAAAAATATCACCCACGATCCTGTTTCTTCTTTGTGTAAGATTCTTCCACAAACTTCTTTCGTCAGCCATCATTTCAAAAACATGTTCATTTCGTGGTTTAACTGTCCACCTAATTTTCAGCATTCTTCCAACAGCACCACATTTCAAATGCTTCAATTTTCCTTCTTTCCGGCATTCCTGAAGTCCATGCTTCGTTACCATAAAATGCTGTGCTCCAAACACAGAGTTTTAAAAAGTTCTTTCTGAGTCCTAGGTCAATATTTGAAACTACTTTTTCATAAATGTTCTCTTTACTAGTGCTATTCTGTTTTTAACACCATTCCTGCTTCGGCCACCAGTTGTAATTTTACTTCCCAAGTAACAGAATTTATTTACTTCTAGTTTTGCATCCGATCCCATTTTTATATTTAACCTACTATTATTTCTTTTACACTTTTGTCTTGCTTTGATCTGTATTTATTACAGAATCCTCCGTCTTTATTTTGTCATTCAGTAACTCCTCCATATACTCAGTCCGTCCTGCTCTCAGGATAATGTGATCAGCAAATCCGATTATACTGGTTACTGGTTTTGTCTTCGTGAACACTTAAGCCACATTCAAATTCCTCTTTTACATCTTTCATTGCGTCCTCTTTTGAAAGTTTGAATATTGCGAAGTCTTATAGGCATTCAATCAGAACATTGTAGGAGGAAAACTGAGGCATAAAATTGAAGTTCAGTGCGGCCAACGTCAGTGTCAAACAAGGAAACCAGTATTAAACGCTTTCCGTCTACTACGATATTTGAGAATTACACTCTAGCTGCGGAGAGTAATAGAGCTGATTTATAAAATGTAACAATTAGCAGTGTTATTGCTCAACGTGATAATTTCATTCCAACTAACTCTTAATCTTTAAGACATACTTGAAAAAATGGGAAAACATTATAGAGAATTAGTTCATATCCATATTGAAATTTCTTATTTCACCACATTTTATTGAGACTGCAAATTTCTGTAGTTTAGAAATTGATTTGAGGTCTTTGCTCAAGTAGAATGTGAAGTAGGAACCAATTTTTTTTTTTAACATTTCTCTGAAAAGATTTAATTGTTACCTGTTTGGTTAATAGCAAACCGATAAAAAATGCTCGTCATATTCGGTTTAATACAACTTCATTTAATATAACAATATCTCCAAGATAAGAGGGGCCTTATAGAGAGAGAGAGAGAGAGAGAAAATGAAATTTGAATTGCGTTTCTGATTTCAGAGATTGTTTTGAAACCCCCTCTCTCATCAGGTCAACTACCTTCTGCACATATATTTTCATTTACGATTTTTAACTTTGTTTTAAGTAAATTTTTTAAATAATTTTACGGATGTCATCATAGACCAAATACGAAAAATATTGAAAAAGTGAATTTAATGGCTGAGCGTTAACGCTATGGCTCCGCATTCGGGAGGGCGCATGTTTGACTCCCCATCCTGACATACAGGAAACACGAGGGGAACGTAACACTTCATTAAATCACTCGTGCCCGAAGCCCGACTCGAACCGCGTACCTTTCTTCCGCGAGACAGGGCGCTTCCTAGCCACTAATCTTCCTGCTCGGCATCGGCCAATCTGAGCGACCCACAGCGTTAGAGATTTACCAGCTCGTTCGGCAACATTTTTCCGCGTTGCAGAACTGTCCTGTTACTTCCTTGAAGCATTAAATTCAATAAACAACACGTTAAAAAAAATATGTTTGCTGTACATCATTAAACTAGGCGTTAGAAATATATTTCACCCATTCACTATTGATGTTTAGTTGTTTTAATTTTTTTATCTTTTGCTCCGGATTATAGTTTTATTTTTTTACTTCAGTGAGAATTTTTTACCGTCTACCTGCGGGAGGAGTAGGAGTAATATTAGCATTAGATCGGACTAAGAGGTTGCCTACAAGAATAAGTTGATGCCACAAATAGAGTATAATACATGATATAACATCATTAACTCCACTCGTGACCATCAATAGTCGCACAATATTGTTAATTACGGAAGCTTTCAGTCCATCATTTTTTGATATACCTTCCATCTTTACATCGGCAGTCGAATACAGAAGTGCAATGTGTAAAATTTTGCCATATTCACTAATGAAGTTGATTTTCAATCAAATACTGAAAAAGCTGGAATCTAACTTTATTTATAACTTTTTTTTAAAAAAAGGTAGGAATGTTCAATGTTTTAAGGATCTTTTCTTGGTTGTAGTGAGAGAAAATGAGTTTTCTTTCGCTAAAATACATCCACAAACTTTTTTTTTTACGAACGCATATCTCACTGATTCCATCTCATGCTACCGGCAATATTTATTTAATAATTCTTTAAGTTCATGGTTTTTTACGTTCTGTAGGTTCAAAAACAGACTTATGAGTAGAACCGGTAACAGAACGTTAGGGCAAGTAGATTCGGTAAATTAATACTAAAGTAATTAATTTTGTAAATGTATTATGTGCCATGTAGCAGACAGCTGCATCCAATGGCTCTGTAACGTTTCCACAAATTTAAATCCAGTGCAAACATCATTTTTTGTATTAAATTTCTTGTTATTTTATGTTTTTGAAGACGAATGTAATACATAAATTGTTTCGTGTCCTACCTTTTGTTCAAAACTAACATTTTGTTTGAAAGCGGTGACTTTTTTACTAGTTATTGACACTAAATAACTCTCAAATGAATTAAAAAAGTACAAATCAACTAATTTAATGTCTGTGTAATACATTTTTTGCCTTACTGTAATCACTAATCAAGTTTATGAAACGAATAAACTGAAATGTATTCCGTTTTTTGTGGGTCGAGTACGTGACAATTTTTCACACTAACATGAGTGTACCACCTACCGGGTATAGGACTGTCTTTGCAGTTGTGTATAATGGGTTGAATAATTCCAAGGAGGAAATTTAGCGATGTGCGATTCAGGTCGTTCGGATTAATATGAGCATGGTAGTACCTAAAATCGAGTTCCAGCTTGTCGTCATGGTCATCCTTTCCCTTCCATGCATTACTTTTAATTCTTACACCAATATCTTTCCACGCCTCATCACCAATACTCGTGCGCCTTGAACACTTCCATGGCTCTCTTTACCATCCTCCTGTCTTCCAATTATTTATCATGTCGGTTATTGATTGTGTTCTGCGGTAATTTCCAGAGACAAATATAGCAATCCTTCTTTGCACACCCTCTAACTTCGGTATTTGATAATAAAAATGTGGGTCCCATACTGCATCATATTCAATAATTGGTCTGACCAAAGTTTTCTAATCCAGTTCCTTCACTTCTCTGGTACATCCCTTCCTTATTCTCTCCAACAAGTGCAGGATTTGGAAACCTTTTCATACTACCTGTCCAATGTGTCCTGCCCAATTGAGCTTGTTATCAAATGTTATGCCAAGATATTTGCATTTTAAGTCTTCAACAAGCAATTCTTTCCCCACCTCATAATCATAACTAACCTTCAGTTTTTTATCTGTGTACCTAATAAGCCGATTCTTCTTGGCATTTATGTTCATCCTATGTTTACCAACCCAGCTAGATGTCCAGTCAGTCCAAATCACTCTGTAGCTGTTCACAGTCCTCTACCGATTTGATCCTATTATATAGCATTATAGATTTATTATCTGCAAACAACCTAATTTCTAATAGTACACAATCAACACAATCATTCATTCAAATAATGAATAGCAATGGACCCAATACACTACGTTGTGGCACATCCATTTTCACTTCCACTTTTTTTATATTGCTTTTCCTACCCTAATGTTTTGTTTTCTACCTTTTAAGAATTCTTCTACCAAGCAAATAGTTTTCTTATGTACTCCAATAGTTTTTACCTTATTTACCGCCATTTTACGACTCACTCTGTCGAAAGCTTTTGAAATATCTAGTGCTGTACTATCAGTTTGGCCTGCTTTGTCCATTTCATTCGAAATATCTTTTGAATATCCTAGTAACTGAGATTCGCATGAATCCTTGCCTAAAGACATGTTGCCGACTTGAATCCCACTTCTCCCCACATATATGTCTGATATGGTTGTATATCAATCCGTTTATTTCCCTTCCACTTATGTTAAATTTATTGGCCTATAATTTTCGACTCTATCTGTTACTCTCCCTTCTGGTACCAGTACTACTACCGCACTTTTCTAGTCCTCTGTTAAGCAGCAGTTATTCATAATTAAAATAATATTTCAAGATAATTTAGAATGTCACATACTGCTATCTTTTAAACATCTACACCAGCCCCTTTATGTTTTTTTCTTAAAATATATTTTTTAGCTTTCTTAGTTCCTTCATGATATCCCCAGGATGATTTCAAATTTTTTAGTCTGCTCATTTCTACTCGTAATTGTGAGGTTAAACTCGTTGTCTGATTTACATCCCCCCCCCTCCCATT
>JARYHS010001489.1:0-51292 GCA_031002005.1 Vandiemenella viatica | reverse complement strand
CCAAAATCTCAACAGGCGAATGTCGGGATGGTTCCTTCGAAAGGTCATGGCCGATTATTCCTTCCTGTTTCTTGGCACCGTCATTCCGCGGCTCTACTGAGAAGTCGACAAGCGTAAAGCTCTAAGAATAAAAAAAAGTGCACTGGTGATAGGGTCACTTACAAACCACAGAATTAATAACGATGCTGTACTTGTCACATGTTTGCAGACTGCTGTTGTCGCCTTCGCTGTACCATCAGGCAGCGCTATGTGCTGGCAACGATGAGCTTCCTGGCCGTTGCTAATGCGTACACGATGCGCATCTGTCTGTCAGTAGCCATTACAGAGATGGCATTACCCGTGGGTCACCGGGTCACCAGAGACAACTACACCCGGCCGCTCGACGATCTTCAGTGTCCAGAAGACGATATTCCTCTCCACAACGGAGCAGAATCGGTGAGAATAAAAAGTAGCAAAGAGATTTTTTTTGTTAAATATTATCAAATCTATTGAATTCAGTGTAGACCTATAAATCGTGAAAAAAATCCCTATGATTGATTCATCTAACAATTATTATTCCACCGTTGTCATTCCTAGTGAATTGTTTTTATTCCTCCACTTTAAATTTACTTGTATATTTCGTCTTCTAGCTCCGTACAGCTATTTTTTTCCTATTGTCAAATTTCTATTGGGGACGGTGAACTACTATATAAAGCTGAAAGACTAGATCAAAAGTACTTCTTATCCGACTGAATGAGTTGTAACGTATGCATCAAATACAGCGGCACATGAAGACCTATCCCAAATTTCAAGAATAACAGGCTAACTTTTCTCAAATTGAACAGTGAGAAAGACATGGGCGCCGGCAGGATTACTTTAAGTGGGGTGCATCTTTTTTATGTGCATTATATATAACACTTATTAACTAAGGATGCTGAATCTATTGACAAGGTATTGAACAAATTTGGACAACAACCTAGGCTCCTTAAGTTATTATTCGAACAGTGAATTTAATAATAAATTTTTTGTTTCGTAATCTATTTCATTGCATTTTCTTTCATAGCAGGGGGGTGCACTTGCACCCCCTTCCCGGCGCCCATATTTGTTAACATTCAGCTAGCTACTAATGTTTATCACTTTTTTACTGTTCTAGAATAGTATCAACAGTTTGTGAAGGAAATGTGCAGATAAGTGTAAACAATACATTTAATGAAAATACTTGCGATATAGGCTGGACTGTAGACAGTGACCTTTGCAATTGATGTCACCATGCCACTGCAGACAACAATTTAAGCAATTGAATTCCATTATTAAATTATATAAACTGTAGTCCCAACAGATGTAGTTAAATTCCAGGTGTCATCTGCATTCAAATTGTTCTCTCCTAAACTATCTATGGGAATTCTGGGATGGTTCACAATTTCATTGATGATACTTAGGGTTTCAGTGTATATTTTGAGTATCAGTAAATAGTAAAGCAAAATCAACCTAATTCTTTTGGCTTGTTTCCCAAAAATTGTCAAAATATTCCAAATCCTACTTTATAATTTACTATGATTACCATATCAAATATGCTGAATTGGTTTGTACTTTTAAATAGGTGTTTATTTTTGCAGCTTTTCATGGTGACTGACATATAAAATTTGTTAACTGTTGACAACTACAGCCTGCATTAAATTCTGACAGGTTTCTTTCCCCCCTCCTAGCGTTTAATTTTATACCATTGTATTTATCTTATATACTATTACATTATTTTGTTAATCCACTTATTTCTTCCTAAGCTTTCCTGCTCCCCTTTCCAACTTTCTGTGTCTTGTAATGATTAAACACATAAGATTTTAGACTTTTGCCATCTATAAAAGCACTATTAATGAATTCATCTTATTATTTTGAATAGACTAATTGTCCTACATGCATGGGTGCTGGGAGGGGCGTGCACTTGCACCCCCCTGCTATGAAAGAAAATACGCAGAAAAAGATTAAGAAACAAAATTTTTATTATTAAATTCCCTGCTTGAATAATAAATTAAGGTGCCTAGGTTGTTGTCCAAATTTTTTCACACTGTCAATAAATTAAGTATCCTTAGTTAATAAGTGTTATATGTAATCTATAAAAAAGATACAGATGCACCCCCCTTAAAGTAATCCTGCCGGCGCCTATGCCTACATGGTAAACAACACTACACATAAACTAATTATATGATTAGAATCATCTTTCATTCTTATGCCTCCTCCCAGAGATGTCTTTTATCCTTATTCAAAAAAAAATTCTGAAACATTTTATATGTTATTAGAATTTATATAGTAGACAGTTAATGTTTTTTTTTTCATTTCAGAAAAATATTGCAGAATTTGATTGGAGTGAAGAAACTCAAGGGCTAATATTAAGTTCCTTCTATTGGGGATATGTCCTGACCCATCTGCCAGGTGGTATTCTTGCCGAAAAGTTTGGTGGAAAGCATTGTTTGGGAATTGGGATCCTCTGCACTGCTATCTTCACACTACTCACCCCAGTGGCTGCAAGACTTGGTGGTGCACCGTGGCTGATTGCAGTCCGAATTTTGGAAGGTGTTGGAGAGGTGTGAATATTTATCTTTATTGCACTACATCACAGCTACGACAGTCCCAGCAAGCCAGTAGTGAGGGAACCTTGCTTTCAAAATGAGTACAGTCTTTGGAAATGGAAACATTCAAAAGATAATGATAACAGTGATGACTTATTGATATTTGTGATAGTACTTTATCCTATAAAATATTATTGAAAGTACCAAAGGTTTCATTTTTTGGAGAGTTAAATGGAAGCACCAATTTAATATCATAAGGATTTTAAGCAACCAAAAATCAAGTCCTAAGTAATTACTTTTATTATTATAGATCATTGATTCTATCCCGGAACAGTTTTTTCTTTTACTTACTTCCTTACATTGACCCCATTTTTCTTTCACCTGATCTTGATCTTCACTTCTTTGAAACAACTAGGAGATAGTCAAAAATATTTTGATGCAACTGCTCTATTTGTTCCCACTACATTTTTAATAAGAACTCCAAGCCAGGGCCGGACCAAATGTGAAGAAGAGGCCCTTGATTTTTGCCAACCGAGGGAAAATTGTAGAGCTAAAAAAAAAGGGCGTCCATCTAGCCTAGGTGTGGGCCCCTCCTAGGAGGTGCGGGGCCCCTAGAAGGCGCGAGGCCCGTAGCATTTGCTACCTCCTGCTACATGGTTAATCCCGTACTGCTCCAAGCTCCTTCACCAACATATGCCCTGTACATTCCCAGCACTCTCTTCACCATCGTTCTTAATTTTTTAATTGAGATGGAGCTAACACTCCAGTGGCAGTTTTCCTAGTCATCCATTTACCCCCTTTTTTATATACATATTTTTTTAAATAATTCTTTTATAATTGGAATATTAAATTCCTCCCCCATTTACCATTATGATTTACAAATTTTAATTCTAAATTCCTTAAGCGTTTTTGGAAAATTATTCATAACTACACTTGGTAATTTGTTCCAATCCCTGACACCATTACCAACAAAAGAAATTTTTCCCACTCCCTTCTGCATGAAATTGAGAGCAAGCTTGTGGTCATGGTAGCACTATTCCTAATTTTTTGACCGATATCCCTCTAAGCTCCATAACCAACATATGCTCTGTATATTCCCAGCACTGTCTTCACACTCCTCCTTTCCTCCAATGAGTCCCAATACAGCTCCCTTATCATATCAGTTACTGACTGGGTCCTGCAATAATTTCCATAAACAAATCTAACTGCTCTTCGTTGCACACCTTCCAACTCCTGTATTTGATAGCCAAAATGTTGTTCCCAAACTACACCACCATATTCAACCAATGGTCTGACCAAAGTTTTGTAACCCAATTCCCTAACTTCTCTGGTACATCCTGTCATCACCCTAACCATTAAATGAAGGATTTTGTAACCTTTTCCTACCACCTGCCCAATGTGCTCTGCCCAACTGAGTTTATTATCAAATGTTATGCCAAGATATTTAAGATTAAGGAGGAAAACATAACAGGGCAAAGAAGGTGTGCTCCATTGCAATTAAATTAATACACTGAAATGTACATGAAATCATCATCGGCCAGTTAAATCATTAAATGATGTGGCCTCTTAGAGTTATAAGTTCAAGTAGAGCTTGAGCAGTCTTCTCCAGGTCGAACGATCCCGGGCGATATTCAGCCAGGGTTAACTCCAACAACCAAGCGTATGTCCTTGTAACAACAATCTGTTGGTCTTACTCTCAGTCTCTGATGATCTCTTGGCTCCACTCTAACACTGCTTTTGCCTATCTTTTGTCTTTCATCTGAGCAACATGGCACAGCTGCAGCCACTTCTAAGAGGCAGTCTTCTTCAAGATGTCCGTGACTCCTGTGACTGATTTAATATCTGATTCTCTTTCTCTCTCTCTTTTTTTTTTTTTTCTTCTAGTTGGCACATGAAAATTTGTTGTTAGGTCAAAGCTTCAAAATTTCTTGTTCAGTTATATATCTGCTGGTTAATTGGAATAAGAATGAGGACAATTTTTCATAGCTTAATTTAGTGGCCTGCAATAACCTTGCTTAAACAATGTTTTAGTTCTTTAATGTTTTCACGTAAAGTGGTTGTTATAGCAAACTAAATGATTGGCATATTATATCAGTCACTAAATATTTCTTGTAAACAACTAATTTCCTGTTTGGTAGACTTTGTGAATGCACAAAATTAAAGGGCACAAAATTATGAGCTAGTTTATACTTCACTTTGTCCATTTGTCATGTGTCAAGTAAATCAGTTTGTTGCCACACAAAACTTATTCCTCATCAATGTCAACAAATCTTATATTATTTTTATTAATTGTTCACTTTATTCAATTTCAGGGAGCAACATTTCCTGCAATTAATGCTCTATTAGCACACTGGATTCCTGCAAGTGAAAGAGGAAGTTTGGGGTCTTTTGTTTTCTCTGGTAAATTATTTTAATACTGACAGTGCAATTGGAATTACTATAAATTAGATTGTTTTGTTGAAACACGAAACTCGGTGAATTAAATAAAGTATGAACTCATGGAAATGGCATAGCTGATTTGACAAAAGAAAGACTGCAATCTTTTAGTAGTGCTTTTTTTTTTTTTTTTTTTTTTTTTTTGCTGTCGTCAGTCTTTAGACTGGTTTGATGCAATCCTCCATCCCTTCCTATCCTGTGCTAACCTCTTCATTTCTTCATACCCCTTACAACCCACGTCCTCAATTATCTGCTTCATATATTCTAATCTCTGTCTACCTCTGCAGTTCTTACCTTCAACTGTTCCCTCCACTAACAAATTAACCAATCCAGCATGTCTCAAAATATGACCTACCAGCCTGTCTCTTCTTCCTGTAAGCTTCTTCCATAAACTTCTTTTCTCACCCATCATTTCTAAAACTCGTTCATTTCTTACTTTATCTGTCCACCTAATTTTCAGCATTCTTCTGTAGCACCACATTTCAAATGCTTCAAGTTTCTTTCTTTCCGGTATTCCTAAAGTCCATGTTTCGCTACCGTAAAGTGCTGTGCTCCACACATAGAGTTTTAAGAAGTTCTTTCTAATTCCCAGATCAATATTTGAAACTAAAAGGTTTCTCTTTTTCATGAAGGCTCTTTTTGCTAGTGCTATTCTGCTTTTAACATCATTCCTGCTTCGGCCATCGGTTGTAATTTTGCTTCCCAACAGAACTCACTCACTTCTCCTATTGCATCCAATCCTATTTTTATATTTAATCTGCTAGTACTGGTGTCATTTCTGCTACATTTCATCACTTTTGTTTTACTTTGATTTATATTCAGTCCAAAATCTTCCTTCAGTATTTTGTTCATGCCATTCAATAACTTCTCAATATCCTCAGCCCTCTCTGCTAATAAGACAATGTCGTCAGCAAATCGTAGCATACTGATTTTTTCTCCCTGAAAACTTATGCCACATGGAAATTTTTCTTTGACTTTCTTCATTGCTTTTTCTACATACAAGTTGAATATTAACGGGGATAGACTACAACCTTGTTTCACACCCTTTTTAACTGATGCATGTCTCTCGTGATTCTCTACTTTTATCACAGCCACTTGATTCTTATATAGTTTATAGAGGATTCTTCTATCTCGATACTTTAGACCTGACTTCTTTAAAATTTTGAACATCTTGTCCCACCTAACATTATCAAAAGCTTTTTCTAAATCAACAAATGCCATAAAAGTATCTTTGTTTTTCTTGATCTGCCCTTCAAGTATTAATCTTAAAGACAGAATTGCTTCCCTTGTACCACGATTTTTCCTAAACCCAAACTGATCTTCACCTACTATCTCTGCTACTACCCTTTCCATCCTTCTGTATATTATTCTGGTCAGTAATTTTGAAGCATGTGATGTTAGACTAATTGTGCGATAATTCTCACATTTGTCAGCTTGTGCTTTCTTTGGAAGTGTGAAGACGATATTTTTATTAAAATCATTTGGAATTTCTCCTGTTTCATAACTTTTTGATATCAGCTTGAATAATCTTTCGATTCCTTCCTCTCCTAGAGATTTAAGAAGTTCTGCAGGGATCTCATCAATTCCAACTGCCTTATTTGCTTTCAAGTCATTCAGAGCTTTATTAAATTCTGTCCTCAAAACAGGATCTCCTAAGTCATCCATGTCGACATCTCCTTCCTTTTCCAATACACTATTGTTCAAGTCATCCCCAACATACAGTTTCTCAATGTATTCCTTCCATCGGTTAGCTCTATCTTCTGACCTTAAAACAGGTTTCCCATCGGCAGCTTTAATGTTCATACCTCTTTTCTTCATTTCTCCAAAATTCTGTTTGATCTTTCTATATGTAACATCTACTTTTCCTGCAACCATTTCCTTTTCTACTTCTTCACACTTTTCTTGTAGCCATTTTTCTTTTGCTATTTTGCATTTCCTATTTATTTGATTTCTAAATTGCCTGTACTGCTCTTTTCCTGCTTCATCCTGAGCATTTTTGTACCTTCTCCTCTGATCGATCAGCTGCAAAATTGCTTCTGTGATCCAAGGTTTTCGGGCAGAAGTGCTTATCGTATTTTAATATATTTCCTGTTGTTATTTTAATAAGTATTCTCCCAAAGTCTTGGGGTGAAACTTCAATGAAAACTTAATCTTTAAACATTTGAGTGACAATAAACTTTCATATAATTCATTGATCTTTATTTTTGTTACATTTTATTAAGACGTATCTGAAGATTACAAAGATCCTCAGCAAGCAGTAACTAGATATCCTCACCTCAAAAGTGCAAACTAAACCTTCTTGCTCACCGGCTGGTTCTTGTTACTCTTGTTGTTCCCATGGCTACCAATTCCTTTTATAATTTCTCCATGTTATGCCACATGCTTTTATTTTATTCTAGTGCCACTCTGGTATCTTTTGCACAAATAATTTGAAGTTCAACTTTTTTTCATGAAAATGCAGTGTCATAGAAGAATTTCAAAGGCATCAACTGCACTCCTTTCTCAGTTATATGAATGTACATCAGTGAGGTCACTAAGGTGCAGCTAACACAAAATCATACAGTTTCTATCTTCTCTTAGGCCACATTAGTGAAAACATTTAGATTAGCACTAGGGACCTTGAAAGTTAGCCATTGTTATCCTGGTGCCCATTCGAGAACTGTATACACAAACTTTTTCTGTCACTGTCTGTAAAAGGTGTTTTTGATAAAATTTAATAAATAGCTGCCAAGTTCAAAATGAGAGTAATTATCACTCTCAGAATGTTGCAGGTACACAGTTTACATGTAGCTAATTATCTGAAAAGACTTTAAAAAATTTCTGTGAAATAGTTCAGTTACACTTTAAGTACAACTATACAGATAATATAATAATATAATAACAATGAGCAGGAAAATGCTTTAAGGTAATAAAACTAAGGATGGATAGGAAAATATGACCCAACACTTACCAAAGATGAAGGCGGCTGGGACGATAAACACAAAAAAAGTGCAATATTTCGGCAATAGCCTATTCGTGAGGAAGTAAGAAGTGAGGCACCAGACGGAATCAGATGTGTACACAGCGACCACCATTCGCCCGGTTTAGGTGCATAGATAGATGATATATTTATAATCTGAAACCACAGGGAGAACCACCTTCCAGATTTCCTCAACCCCTTTAACAATAACCATTCTGTGGACTTATTCACAACAGTACCTACACCTTGACAGATGCCATCCCTTCCAAATCAAAAGTTCCCTTGTTTGCAGCATTGCAGTCGATGGTAGATGAGTGTTCCAATCATGATTACCTTTACAGCCTACATTTCCCAGTGTGACCCCTTGATTTTGTACATGAAATTTTGTTATGCTGCCATCCACTGTTTGCACAATTGTCATCCTGTTAAACCAACTGCAGCTCCACATTCATCATCCACTTCTTTACTGATCTCCATTCCATTAACCAACATGATTTTCCATGTCTCTTCCCAAATTCAATTCACTGCCACCCAAACATGCTTCTGCAGACCACCTCATCTTGGTCTACATGGATCTTTCCCAGGCAATAGACCACACTGCAAAACTTGCAATATGCTTACAGCCACTACTATTTTAATCCCATCACAGGGGAATCTTTTCCTATTATTGGACATTCCACCAAATACCTGCTTCCATAGCACAGCTTCATATATAGCCCTCACCACTAACCAACTGTACATCACAAGGAACTGTCACAGGCAATCAGTTTGTACTAGTTACATTCAATGGATAGCCCAAGCCAATTTCCACACCTGTCATGTTTTATTTATGCAGGAGGCTGTGGGATGCACATAGCTCCCTTGCCAAATGGCTCATACCTTTCTACATGAATAAGGCATTAAACATGTACAGTTGTGTTTGTTTCGTGTTTTTTGTGCTTGTTGTAGACCTAACTTCAATTTTAGTGAGTGTTAGGTTTATTTTTCCTATCCTTTGTTATATGTGTACCATATATATTATAATACAGAAAGGGAAATGCTTTAAGGCAGAGTAAAAAAGGAAAGGATAGGGAAAATATATCAAACACTGAAATCTTGCATTATTCATATTCATCTTTTTGTGTCCATCACTGCTTGCTGCCCTGATCTATGGTAAATTTCAGGTTTCTTTTCTTATCTTTCCTTATATATAATTTTTTTCTGACACAAATTTTTTATTTATTTAATTTTGATACTTTTCATGGCCTCAACAATGTTTCATGTAGGTTCATAGCGATTTTGTATATTGAAGCCATCTTCTATGATAAGCAGTGGTTTTTCCCCTATCCTAATTTATATTTTCTGAATTAGTTTCTTTAATTAAAAAGAGAGTACCATTTTGGAATGAGTTGTGGACTTCAAATTGTGAGTGCATTGTAAAGGTTTCTGTAAATATAGCAACCACTTGCAGAATAAAAAGACAGCACTATTAAGGCAACAAATTCTGGAAGCACTACTTGTATTTTGAAGTTAGAAGAATTACCCATTCTTGTGCTCTCAGCACAGATTATTATTTGCTATTATCAGACAGCAGCAAATAATGATCTACTCTAGCCAATATACGTGAAGTTTCTGTAAAACACAGCATAATAAACTATATAACATGTTAAAATTTGATTAAAAAATACTCTCAATTTTTTTGTTTTTTTTGAACGAATAACATTATTTTGTGGAATAGATATGAATTTAGGTTGTAGGGCCATCATTTAACATCTTTAATGAAAAAAAAAATAGTTCCTGTAATACATAACTTTTACTCCTACGTGATACATTTTAACTTATGTGTTTCAGGTGTACAGAATTTTACATCTCTTTACATTCTCCAAAATCTACATACACTATTCCTTTACTGTGTTTATTATTATTATTAGTTTTGACAGGAAGAAAAAACTGACCATCAGATATAGTTATCTGGTTACAACCTTATGTCTTCGAAATCCACTGTCAATAAAGGATTTAAGTCTAAAACTTTCTAATTGATCCTGTGCTTTTCATGTATTTGTGACATACTATCACCACATTATGAAAGTGATGGTTTTTATTTTCTATAGTCGGGTTTAATTGTGAAGTATCTTATTGGCTGTTGATAATATTCATACTTACCTACTTATATTTTATGTTATATACGTTATTAATTTAAATTCTTTTGTTGTTTGAGATACAGTTTTCAGAAGTTATTCTAGTCCACATCTTCCTAAATACAAGATTCATGTGTTGGTATGGATGTGTACATAACTTCCCCTTGCCATATGTCTCATGTTGCATGAATAAGGTTGTTCACCAAAATATTGTAAAATGAGTTCAAGTTTTTGTGTGCCACTTCCTCTTCATATGTGGTAAGTGATGGGTTATTTGCCCCATCCTTCATTATTTTAATTGCCAAACAGCAGTTTCATTATCACCATTATCTAAATACGTATACAGATTTCCTCACTTCCTTATGCCAGTATCCATCTACACCTTATTACCAATGTACATTTCATACATACCTCACCATTATCTTCCAATGACTCCAAATCCAGTTCCTGTATCATAAGTTGCAGAATATGAGATACGTGAAGTGTTAATACACTAGTTTTACTCTTTGACAGGTTCACTGGTAGGAACTGTAGCAGGAAATTCTCTCAGTGGACTGTTACTCCATCTGACACACAATTGGGACAATGTTTTCTATATGTTTGGAGGCCTTGGAGTTGCTTGGTTCATTGTATGGCAACTTCTGTGCTACAGCAGCCCTTCTACACATCCCTTTATTTCAGAAGAAGAGAAAAAGTACCTTGACAGCACAATCAGTGGGCTAGAGAAAGAGAAGGTAAGAATATTTTCAAGTATTTCATGTATCTTATTCGCCTAAAGTTTTACTTCCTTCCCATTATTTAATGTTTTCAGAAGATCTCCTTATAAAATGCCGACTCACTTTTTTCAGTACAATTCTTGTCAGGGGTAAAGCGGAAGTACCGGGGTTTGGTATCGGCTTCATCACCTGAGCTAGAAAGTCTTCCAAAATATTCTAAGTCCTGAAAAGTTCTGTTACCGTGTTAAACCAATGGTATGCTAACTTAAAATGACCACAGTCGCCACTTACAGATTTAACCTCCTGTAAGAAAGGTACTATTGTAGAAATGAAAGTCAAAAGTTGAATAACTGACATATATTCTTGAAAATCTCACATTTAGTATAAAAGTTCACAGTTAGCAAAGGCAATCGGATATGTAAAATCGTTCACCAAAAATCACAGATTGCGAAACAGAGCAAACACGCACTCCCCCAAAATGAAAACGAAATTAGAAAGTCACATTATCGAAAACTGCTATGCTGTATATGGACAGTGCCGAATTTTGAAGATGGCTGCGGTCACGCGTGACTGCTGTTGAACATAGTGCCAAGAGTCCTCCCCCCTCCAACTGCTTCCCAGCGTCCCCGACGCGACCTCTCTCTTACAAGTTTGAAGAAAGACTGAAAACCCGAGCTTAAACCTACGCGCGCAGCATCGCCTATATAGCTTTACCTCACGTGAGGTGGCGCTCCGGCTGAGTGACTACGTGTTCTTACACATTCCCTCGTGTTTAATTTTATTATTTATCTATTAAGTGTTTGATTTAAAATCTGAAACTGAATAAGTTATGGGCGTTTACGGGTGTATTGGTTGATAAAAAGTTTTAATTTGTTTAAGCTTTAATTCTCATGTCTGATGACATGACCAAATATGGTCATCTTTACAGTGTTTCATCACAAGTTAGCTTTTTTAGGAATTTTTGAATCTACTTTAGTTACCAACATAAAATTATGCTCAAATTGTGGGCCCCGATTTTAGCCTCTCAAAAATGTAAACTTTATTTAAATCGGTTATGAGATGATTGAAAAACAGTGATTTTGTCTTGGCGCCAGATTTATTATTTGTATTTTTATGTGTAACTCTGAAGGTATATGGATTATTAAGCCGGAAAAATTACTAATGTGTAGCCTGAATTAAACTGCATATTTTAAAGGTTATTTCATCTCTGTAGGTGCTATATCTCGGACACAATAAATCGTTGTTATTCTCACGTGTGCTATTACAGAGTGTTTTAGAAAATTCACTAACATCGGTTCTACTGCTTTAAATGGCATGAAATTAATGTGTATGAAGCTAGAAGAATGGATCTTTAAGAAAAACTACTTTTTAACCCGGAAACTAAGTAGGCTTTTAAATGAAAAAATGTTAAAGTTGAGTGGTCCATTTTACGTGTTCAGATCGTATTTAAAAATACCTAAACGGTTGGAAACTACAAGATTTAGTTGAATTTAATTCTCTTTAGGATTGTTTTAATTTATTAGTTACTTTATATCGGATGACAATGTTTAAAATCAGTGTAAAAGCATATTAAGTGTACAGTGTCTCTGGCAAGTTACTACGAAATTGGATTAACAGACAGAAGGTTAGTAAAATGTCTTTTAATGGTTATAGAAATTTAATTATGTGTGTTTACTGGCATTTACATGTTCTTAGCGCTTTTGAAATGGTTTTGCTTTATTGGAATTAATTCTGAAAGGCTCGAAAATTTCGCCTATTTACCGGCTCCCGGTTTTCACTGATATTTCATATTTTACGGACTGAAACTTCTTGAAACCTATTAAAACTGAAAGATTAGATTATTTACTATGCCTTTATCTACTTTTTAAGCCCTGAAACTATTTAAGAAGGCCTAAAATTGTTTATGTGCACTGTTTAGGAAAATGAGTGATCAAATTTCTTCATAATTGCTTCTTGTGAGTATTAAATGCTTGAAAACTATCAGAAACCTGTTAATTATCCTACTAAACTGTCTCAGGCATTATTCTATTTACATTTAGAACTTTAAACTGGTCAAATTCCATCACAATGTGATATCTTCATACTGCTTCAGTCTACTATTCAATCATCCTGTTTATTTCTTTGAAATATCTGCTAAACTCTATTTAACTGTGCAGTTATGGTTATTGTAGGTCGAGGCCTGGCTATTATTAGTTCTTTACAATCTTTACTGTATGAAAATCTCTTCAGAAATACCAAAATCTGGTATATGCCAAAATTTATGGTTAGGTTTGATTTATATTGAAATTCTTTATTTATCTCTAGAATAATGTTTAATAATCATGATAAAAAGTTTATTTAAGCACTCTATTTACTATTATTAACATTTACTTCTTTTAAATCAGTCTAGAATATCTTGCTAACCAATGTTAAGATCTGTTATGGAAAGTTACTTTTATGTGGGATAACTTATTTCCTGCTGAAATATCATTGATTTATTGCAGTTTATAGTTTATTTATGTTGGCTATGTGCTATATATTCACTTTACTGTACTAGAAGTGTTGTTAACTCTATTTAAACTGTGGTATCGTGTACTGAAGTTAACCTCAAACTTGGCCGGATTTTAACGAGAATATTGAAAATAGAACGAGGGATACCTTACATTCTGATGTTAGGTACATTAGTTATCACAGTCACCAGTGGCTCTTGTTAAATATATATACATTCAAGTTGCTATACAGTAGAAATATTACTATTTATGCATTACTTTTGCTACAGTTAGATGTACTTGAAGGAAAAACTTGTTGCAGCCATGTGAGAAAATGCTCAGATGGAAGCTAAAATGTCATTAAAGTAAGAAGTAAAATATGTTGCAATACAATAATACCAAGGCACTCCACTTATGAAAATTAAAGTTCACTAACCTCTTTTAATCATTATAACTTCTGTACATATATCTATAGTAAGTAGTTAACATTATATAAAATAAAGCTCTCAATTAGTCGTATTATTCTAAGGATTCCCAAGATTTGGAAAAGATCTGAGAAAGTATTAGCCTATATTATGTCCTCGTACCAGAGAGCTCTATAATTACTATTAATTTAGTCATAACATTTTCAATTTAGGGCCTTAACATGTTTTTTCTTTCAATCTGCAATCTGTTGAAGCTTAGTTGTTCCCATACTGGACACCATAAACACATCAATTAATGAGGATGGAGATAAATATTACCTATTGTCACATAACCTTACTTATGTCGGTATACTTTCAAAAACAGTTCAAAGGGTCCTTAACACACTAAACACCAATAGCAGATCATTTTTGAAGCATCTTCCAGTAGTTTGAGAGTCAGAAAACATGTTAGTAAGGAGAGTTTGAGCTGTTCTGTAAGTTTTCGAAAATGCTATAAAGAAATTTAAACATTTTTAGAAGCCTTTTGGGCACATTCATTTTCAGAGGTGTAAAATGAGATGACAATTCAAATTAGATCCAACACTTGCATTTTAGAAAATTATATTAAGGAAATATCATGAAATTGGTGATCTTGCAAGCTCATGGAAAATATTGCACAAGTAACTTTTTTCACCTAATTTTCAAAGTACTGCTAAGATTCAAAGCTCAAAATGTTCAGCATGAGATAATACACAACATATGAAAAGATAGAGTCAATAAGTAAAACGAAAGTATGTTTTTTTTTTAGACAAAATAAGAAATTTCCCTTACTCTGCAATTCAACATTTCTGCGGGCATACAGATCTGAGGGCATAGAAATTACATTAAAGAGAAGCTTTCACTGAACACATGGAGTGATTTTCATAAAGATTCCGACAATATATAAGCTGCACAAGCGAAATTAAGGTTTGAACATAATTGCTGCTACCAAGCTTTTTTTTATTATTATTATTTTTTTTTTTTTTTTTTTTGAAACAAAGGATTGGCATTAAGGGAAATAGATAATGAGGAAATAATATTACCATCAGATAGATAATTTAATTTAGTAAAGTTTGAGATATATTACAGATCGGTAGCACTCATATATTTGGAGATAATGAACATACAAGTTTTTAGCTGACTTTGCCCTTTTAGTCAAAGTCAATTTTCACCATCAAATACATTTGGGATCTAGACATGTTATGTCAAAAGTTGAGGAAATTTTTATAGAATATCTTGATAACAGAATCATTTCACAGACTAACGAATTGTAGGAATGATGACAGGGTAAAGCTTTTATGACTTTAACTCGAAATCCACAAATCCTATGAGAAAACTTGTCATAACTAAAACTGACATTTAAAATACGCTTCATAACATACCAAAATTTCAGACTGATCGGAATAAAAATAAGGTTTCCCTTTGTCAAATCAAGCATCTGCTGAGTCAGCTGGCCCAGTATGAATATAAGGAGCCTCCGCTAGCCTAGGCTGGTGGCAGTAATTCGGCAGAAATTGAACTGAGAGGACGGCGTGTTGGTCGGTCACAGAGATGTAGAAAATTTTAGTAGTGACGTTATAATGGTACGAGGTCAATATTCCTTCGAGATGAACTTTTAACTTTCATCTAGGGGTTAGGAGGAAGTTGCTTACTGTGAGAGGATGGTTTAACCTGTTATTTTGGATAGAAGTCTGATGCTTTTCTATTAGGCCTACGCTGGTACCGAATTTATGTAAGAACTTTTCAAAAATATATATTTTGGAATTAATCAGGAAGTCTGAAGTTGTGTTTTAAGAACATACCTTTATCCCTTGGGGTAATTACGAGGGATTGGCGACCGTAAATAGAATCACTTAAGGGTACCAGACACGATCATAGTTAAGACAAGCTGTTGTAAGCTACAAACCCGAGTGGAGAAGCTGTTTTACACTATCAAAACTGATGATAAGATAGGAATCTGTGTAATTATTTTTCAGATGAATTACAGAGAGGATCTATTACTTACCACAAATCATGGGAAGACTGTACAGCTACACAAAAACAAGACTAAACACATAACTAACAAAGAATTTGTTACTAAAATTTTTAACTTTCATCCTTGTTTTAATGCACTTGTTCTGTTCTGCAATCTCATGAGGTAGGTAATGGTTCATTTTGCTATATGTGTTTCTATGAAATACATAAATGAAGCTAAGAACAAAGGAAGCGGCTTCTAGGCGATATAAATAATAAGGAAAGGGAAATTAGCTCATACCATACCAAAGTTGATGACCGAGATGAGAGAAAAAACATAAGCAGACACACAAAAACAATATTTCAGTATTTACCTTCTTCATGTAATAGGGAAATTAAGCTAAGGAAAAAGGAAACTGCTTTAGGCAATATAATTGTAAGGAAAGGGAAAATGACTCATCACTCACCAAAGTTGAAGGTAGCGATGAGAGAAGAACACATATTACGAACACACAAATAAACTCAATATTTCGGTTATTAAACCTTATTCATGACGGAGAAAATGAGTCATGAGGCTCGGGAGGCGTGCACACGCCGAGGGTTGCTACATGACTAGGTGGATTATCAATATGGCAGTGGGGCTGAGATATTGTATATAAATATGTAAATCGCAGATGGTGGTACAACTAATACTAGACAAAAAAAGGGGGGGAATAAAGTAAATAAATATGGACGATAATTTTGGAAAATAAAATAAGGTAATTAGTTAAATGACAATAATGCTACTTCTAAACCTACTAATAATGAGTGATGTGACAAGGAAAGGAATTTTATCTGTGGTTGAGGCCGGGTGGGTGTCTGGTATCTAGGATGTTTTAGTAAGCAAGTTCCCATCTGAGAAGTTCTGAAGCAGCGGCTGATTGCTCTCACAGTTAAACAGTCATTGAAGTTGTTGGAGTTGTGGTAATTAGCATGTTGTGGTATGGGAAGATATAAATTGTGGGTGTGTACTGTTAGAATTCCTCCTTCCCTTAACAATAGCCATTCCATTAATTTTACCTGGACCTACCCACATTCACACATCACGTTCCTCGATGTTGACATAACACTCAGGCAGTGTGCTCTACACACTTCTGTCCATATCAAACCAACTAATCTACAGCAATATCTACATTTTGACAGCTGCCACCCATTCCATACCAAACGTTCCCTCCCCTACAGCCTTGCTATCCGTGGCAAACGTATCTGTTCTGATGCTGAATCCCTCTCCCAGTATTCCCAAAACCTATCCCAAGCCCTTATTTCCCGCCCCTATCCAGCAGATCTTGTACATAAACAAATCACGTGTGCAATCACCCACCCTCAATGGAACCACTCCCTCCTGGCTCCTCTAGCATCCAACCATAGCCCTGTGTTTGTCACCCAGTTCTCGCCTGGTCTCGAATCCATCAATCGAATCCTTCAACAGGGGCATGACTTCCTTCGGTCCTTTCCAGAAATGCGCACTCTCTTGCTAAAAATTCTGCCAACTGTCCTCCATACTTGCTTCAGCAGACCACCTAACCTCAAAAACATCTTGGTGCACAAATACCCTCCATCTGACTCTCCAGGAACACCCTATGGATCTTTTCCCTGTAATAGACCCCACTGCAAAACCTACCAAGAAAAAGTTTAAAGTCATACCCTAACCTGGTATGTCATAGCTACAGTCTTCTGCGATGCTGATGGGGTTATTCTGGTTGATGGCCTTCCACATGGTCAAACAATCAACTCTGATGTGTATTGTGCTACTCTTCGAAAATTGAAGAAACAGCTTCAGCATGTTCGTAGGTACAGAAATCAGAACAAACTTCTCCTTCTTCCTGACAATGCAAGACCTTACACAAGTCTTCGCACCTGAGAGGAGGTCATGAAACTTCATTGGACTGTTCTTCCTCATCCACCCTACAGCCCCGATCTCGCACTGTCAGATTTCCATATGTTTGGCCCAATGAAGGACACACTCCGTGGGACACACTACGCGGAAGAAGTTATTAATGCAGTACAACATTGGCTGCAGCATCTACCAGTGGAATGGTACCGTGCAGGCATACAGTCCCTCATTTCAAGGTGGCATAATGCAGTAACAATGAATGTTGAAAAATAGTGTTATTTAACTAAAAGATTGCGAAATAACATGGTGTATTTGAATGCTGAATAAAACAAACTCTGTTTCAGAAAAAAAAAAAAAAAATGTGTTGCATTACTTATAGAATGACCCTCGTATATAAGTAGAAGATTTGTGACCAAAAAATTAAAAAACTACCCTCTCCCTTTGCACCCCTTAATTTTTATACAGACCAACAGTTTTTATCCAATTAGGATGGAACCCTGCACGTATATTCTTAAAATAAAGAGAAAAAAATACTGTCAACATTTATTTGAAAAAAACCAAACCCCTCTTTTCATTTCTACCCTCTTCTTTTTTGTTGTTTATAAGAAGCTACATCATTTGATAATTCACCATGAAAGTTGGCACTAAAATGTATTTTTCACGAAGAAGGTTTCTAACTAAAAATTCTAAAAACTACATCCTCTCCACCATTACACGTCTTAATGTTTATAAAACCTACAGTTTTTATCCAGTTTCAATGGAACTTTGCACACTTTTCCTTTAAATCAAAGAGAAAAGTACTGCCATTTTTTGATTTGCAAAAACTGCTCCCTCTCCCTGTTTCCACCCTTTTCATTTTTGTCAATGTTCTTTATACAAAGCTACAGTCGACACCATTTAACCAATCATTATAAAAGTTGGCATATACATGTATTTTTTGACGAAGAAGCTTTCTGAACAAAAAAACTAAAAACCACCTCCCCTCCCAAATTACACCCCTTAATTTTTATAAAATCCACAGTATTTATCCGGTTTCGATTGAACTTTGCACACTTCTACTTTAAAATAGAGAAAAATACTGTCATTTTTTGGTTTACTAAACCTGAGCCCCTCTCCCCTTTACATCCATTTAATTTTTGTTAATGTTCTTTTAAAAAAGCTACAGTCTACATCATTTATCAGATCTCCATGAAAGTTGGCACATATATGTATTTTTTCATGGAGAAATTTTCTTGCCAAAAAATCCTAAAATCACCCAATCTCTCCCTTTGCACCCATTCAATTCTAGACAAACCCACAGTTTTAATCCAATTCGGATGGAACCTTGGATCCATACACTTTAAAATAAAGAGAATAATACTGTCAACATTTGTTTGAAAAAACCCATACCCTCATCCCAATTCCACCCTCTTAATTTTTGTCAATGTTATTTATGAGAAGCTACAGTCTACACCATCTGATCAATTGCTATAAAGATTAGTACATATACAGTTTTTCATGCAGAAGTTTTCTGACCAAAAAATAAAAAAAAAACAACCCCTCTCCCCTTCCATACCCTTTTTTGTACAAACCCACTTTTTATTCAGATTTCAATGAAACATTGCATGTGTATACTTTAAAACAAAGGGAAAACGAAAAATACTGTCCTCATTAGTTTTACAAAAACCCAATCCCGTCTACCTTTCAACCTCCTTAATTACAGTACCGGTAAATGTTGTTTTACATATCCATAGTTTCTATCCGATTCTTAAGAAAGTATTCACATGTATACTTTAAAACAAACAGAAAAATACTGTCTACATTTGGTTTAAATAAATCAAACCTCTTTCTTCCTATTAAGCTCCTTAATTTTTTGTTAATGTTCTGTATACAAAGCTACAGTTTCTATCAGATTCTGAAGGAACTGTGCACACGTATGTTTTAAAACATACATAACAATTCTGTTTAAATTAGGTTTCTACCCTCACCCCTCTTAATTTCCAATGTTCTTTATAGAAACCCATATTTTTATCAGATTTGGATGGAACAGTGCACGTATATACTTACAAAGAATGAGAACATTATGTTTACAAAATCCAACCCCTCACTCCCTTACCCCATTTAAATTTTTCAAATATTCTTCCTACAAAACTACAGCTTATATCCGATTTTAAAGGAACTTTGCACACGTATACTTTAAAACAAAGAGAAAAACTCTGTCCACATTAGTTTTTGCAAAAACCAAACTACTCTTTCACTCTAAACGCCTTAATTGTTTTTTATACATACCTGCAGTTTTTGTCCGACATCAATGGAAATGTACGTCAGATTCTAACTTGGACCCCGGGCCTTCACGTCATTAAAACCCATTAAAAATCTATTTTCAGCGGGATGCAGGAACAAACAGATATATTCCAGATACAGACTTATGTATGTGGTATGTATTAATGCCCGGATTGTAGGTGTTTGGATTACTAAGCAGCAGCTTTAACAGATGTTGTGATTAGGTCGAAACACAGCCTGGGACAAAATGTAAACTGACATTCCTTATCACAACATCCAATTTCATCATCCTTTGGGAATTGTTGGGATATATCGAACCAGAATATTTTGAATGCAGCGCCTTAACTACTGAGCTACCAGGAAGTTCACAAAATGAGAACTGCTGTGGCTTTAATGATAAAATAATTGTTTAAAAAAAAATGATAAATAAAAATAAAAAAAATAGAAAATGCCTTGCAAAAAACACATTAAAAATTTTAAAATAACTTGGATAAATCACCTTGCTTAGAAAAAAATAAATCAAGGAGGACTATATTTTACATTATTATTATTGAAATTTTTCATTAATCATTTACTTTTGGAGATCGGTGTAAGCCAACGCAAGAAAACAAAAAATAAAAACAATAAGGAATGACAACAGTACATTAAAAATTATATTACTATTTACCTATGATTAAAGTTAGAAACATGTTTCAAAAAAATATGCAAATGATTCGCCGATATTATACTGATTGTAAAGCGTTTAGCGCATGATGCAGCATACTAACCAACAATGTAGTGCCACAGATAGCCTCAACGACCAACGAGGCCGAGCCCAAGATTAAAATACTGCCTAATTTGATCTTTTAAACTGTCTCCCACAAAAACAATATCTACCTTACTACATGCTGTAAAATATTCAGAATTTTCGTTCATACTCCCCATGTCACCTCAAACAGCAAATAAAGTTCAGTAATTCATTCCTTGTGATGTGACAGCTGTCACTGACTCCAAAAATAACTGAGTAATGTAAACATTTTAATAATAGTAATGTAAAATATTGTCCACTTAGATTTATTTTCTTCTAAGCAAGGTATAAAGTTATTTTAAATTTTAGTGTTTTTTTAAACAATTACTTTTTTAGCTCTACCAAGTGTTTGCTGGCAGGGGCTCCCTGAGCTGCGCTTGGGGGTTCTGGTCCACAGCACTGCCTCTGATAGGAACATAATACTTCACAACTACTCTTGCAAGAGAAATTCCCAAATACTAGATTTTCAGAAGATACACACATTATAATGAAAAATGCATCAATTTTTGATTCTGTATCAAAATGTTTACTTAATTGGAGTAATTTTAAAAATATTTATGAAAAAATCATTTATTAATAACTCTAGTTCACACCTCAAGTGCCAAAAAGAGTTACTAATGAGAGATCATCAAATATTTGTTTGAATATTTTTTCAAAAATTAAAATATTTAATTTATTGGTATAAAAAATACTAAAGAAACACATTATTGTCATTGTAATTTCTTTCAGGAGCTGCCCCCGGTACCATGGAAACAAATGGCACTATCAGTTCCATTGTGGGGCCTTATTTTTGCACAGATTGGCCATGACTGGGGATTCTTTACAATGGTAACTGATTTACCAAAGTATATGAAGAGTGTCCTGAAGTTTAGTATTGCAAAGGTAAAATTTAATTTTCTTAATCTTTGGTTTCAGAAATAAGGTATGAATTTTGTGCTCATTCTTCATTAAAGAAACATTGGTGAAGATCATTCAGATCAACGGCTTTATTGTAATGTTAAATAATGTATTAAAAATGGAATTAGAAAAAAGGATAAAAGTAAGATAGGGTAGGGAAAAATAACCAAAAGTCAATCAGACCTCCATCGAACATTAACAGGTTAAGTGCATTCATGAGTGAGAACAAACTCTCATCATACCCTCCATCTATGATGGAAGAATTACGATCACATTATCGAGACATGTTACTGTCACATGCTGCCACTTGCTCAGTGAGTCATGCACGAGCCTAATTCAACCACATCTGCTTGTAGACTGACTAAAAATCTGTCATGGCTGTGACTCACCACACGAAATTGTGATGTCAGCAAAAACCTTCAGAAATTAATTTCTTGAAAAGTATTTAATAATTTAAATTGTAATTATCACCTAAGCTTCTTGATATCTTCTCCTAACTATTCTATTTCAATTTAGTCTATAAAAAGGCATCTATAAGATTAACCTTGAAGTCTCTTTACAATTGTTACAATAACAAAAAACCATTCCCAAAATTTCGGTTTATCTCATAGATGCATCAAGCCTCCTTGAGGAACCTATATATATTTTTAATCCTCTTACTTTGAATTGAATTGAATTTTATTTGATCCATGAAGTCATAATTTATGACATAGGACAAGTCATCAGTAATTACAATAAGCATTACAATATAATTTTTTCACACAATACAGGATTACATATCATTATTATAATTATCATACTTAAAATTGCACAGTCAATACAAGCAGCATATGAAATACATATGTTCAAATGAAGTTAAATTAATATTTCAATATTTTACAAGTTACAATACAAAATAATTTAATCATGTTTGTTCATTTCTCGATGGTTCATATATTCATTGACACTATAGAAGCTATTGACTAATAAAAATTTTTTTAGCTTATATTTAAAATTATGTAAATTTGATATTTGTTTTATGTTTTCAGGAAGAGAGTTGTACAGAATTTTAGGCTGGTAGAGTACACTATTTTGGTATAGAGCTTTCTTGTGACACTCTAAATGAAAATTATCCTATTCCTTGTTTCATGTTTATGTATTTCCTTATTTAGCGTTGCATATTCCTGATGTGATTTCAGGAAGCAGATACACTCAAATAAGTATATACATGGTAGAGTCAGTATTTTTAGTTCTTTAAAAATATCCCTGCAGGATTCTCTACGTTTCATACCTCTCATGATTCTTATAGCTCTCTTTTGAAGTATGAATGCCTGTTTTGCATGTGTTGAATTTCCCCAAAAAATTATACCATATCTTAATAAGCTATGCATATATGAATAGTAGGCACACAACATTGTTTTCAAAGAGCAGCAATCTTTAAGCATTCTTAAAATATAACAACATTTGCTTAACTTCTTATTCAGTGATTCAACATGTTTATCCCACTTTAAATGTTCATTCAACCATATTCCTAAAAATTTTGTGTCATGTACTTGTTTTATATAGGTATCTCCTATCTTCACTAAATTATTACTGTTATTTTTGTTTATTATATGAGTGAAACTAATCCATACTGTCTTTTCATGATTTACAATCAAGCAATTATCATGGAACCACTTTTCCACTTCTTTTGTTGTTGCAGTAATTTTCTGCTGTAGGTCAACTTCATCCTGCCCTTTTATAAAAATATTAGTGTCGTCTGCAAAAAAATCTTCTGATATAAATTTCTTGTTTTATCTCTTTTAGTTAAATTTTGAATTTTTTCTTAATTAAAACTCCTAATTATACTTTGCCTAATTGCTTGATTTTACATTCAAAATATTTTAGACAATGCTGACTATAACTGATGATAAAAGATCAGCTGTAAATTTCAGAGTTATTTCAAATCTTAGATTGAATTATCTCTCAAACGAATTTTTCCAGGCATAATGAATACACTATTAAATGATCCTTATGGTGAGATTTTGTAGTGGAAATGAATGCAACAAAATCTGTAAAGGTTGGAAAACTACTTTATCTGAAATTTCTGTCTTCTACAAGGACAGCTTTAAAATCAAACTAAGTATGTGACTCCTGGAAGAAATGCTTTTAGCGAGCTTATAGATACATTGCAATGTCAGTAGCAATGTTTGCAAATGCATCTCTGATATATGCCTTCAAATCTGACATAGAGGTAGATGGAGAAAAAAGTCTTTATCCTAGATGTAATTCCAGAGAAAAAAAATGTCAAATGGTGATAAGTCAAATGAATGAGTTACTTATTACTGCTGGTATCTATCATTTTGGAAAGTGCTGGTTTAAAAATGCTGTATTCGCCACTCTGAAATGAGGTGGAGTGCCATCTTGTTGTAGTATTAAATCTTTATCTATCCTCACTGAGCTATGGTAACAACCATTCAATGACCATAGACAGAAAAGTCAGTCCCCTTATTAACTCTTCAGCAAAGAAAAGTGAACAAAACACCTCCGCTTTGGAACTAACAGAGAACACATTCATTTTCAGAGTCTTGCTGCTGTTCAGTAAAAGAATGGGGATTTTCTGTCCCCCTATGTGAATATTGTGCTTATCAGCTCTTGCACACAAGCAGAAGGTAGCTTTGTCATTAAAAATGGGTGTGTCACAAAAATCAACTTCTTACACTTTTTGTTGCAGCCCAAAAAAAAAAAAAAAAAAAAAAAAAAAAAAAAAAAAAACATTATCAGGTACCTACCGCTATTACATTTTTGAACTATGAGTCCTATACCCAATTCCCTGCAAGCTTGTGTAGTGGATTTACTACTCTGATCCTGTACACATTTGCTTTTGACATGAAAGGATTCCCAGTGATTATTTCTTTATACAGACACCCTGATTACACAAACTGTGCATAAAGTATTTGAATAGAATTTTCTGACCATGTATACTCTGGAAATCTTGTCTAAAAGCACTATTCGACAATGGTAACAGACCAAGTTTCATGAAAGTCAAAAGTGCAAAATGCTTTCCCCTTACTGTTAGCTATCATGTTGTAAACATTGAAACAAATGAAACCTGGTGGTGAAAGACATAACTACTAGATGGTGAACAATACAGAAAAAACTTTGAGAGTTTATGTAATCATCCACGAAACACTTGTAGTTGTAGGTTTAATAATTTACATGTAATAAATTAAAAACAAGAAAACAATAATCGGTCAGTATACATTCAAAAACAGTTTAAATGGTCCTTAAAATGCTTAAAACCAACAGCAAATTATTTTAGAAGCATTTTCCAGTAGTTTGAGAGTCAGAAAAACATATTGGGAAGGAGAGTTTAAGCTATTTTATATGTTTTCAAAAGTTCTGTAAAGAAATTAGAAAATTTTTAGAAGCCTTTTTGCCACATTCATTTTCAGAGATGTAAAACAAGATGACAATTCAAATTAGGTCTCACAGTTGCATTTTAGAAAATCGTATTAAGGAGATATCGTGTACTTCATTATCTCACAAGCACACGGAAAATTTTACACACAAAACTGTTTTCGCTTAATTTTAAAGGTACAGTAAAGATTCTTAGCTTAAAATGTTTGGCATAAAATAATACACAACATATGAAAAGATGGCTAACAGGAAAATATGTTTTTTAGATGAAATAAGAGATTTCGCTGACTTTGCAATTCGGACATTCTATGGAGATACCAGTCTAGGAGATTAGAAACCACATTCAAATTTAAAGAGAAGTTTTCACTGAACACATGGAGCCATTTACGTAAAGATTCTGGCAATATATAAGCTTTAAAAGGGAAATTAAGGTTTAAACGTAATGGCTGCTACAAAGCATCATTTTGGAAACAAAGGATTAGCATTAAGGGAAATAGATAATGAGGAAAATAATATTACCATCAGCTGGAGAATCAAATTTATCAAAGTTTGAGATATATTACAAATCGGTAGCTCTCATATATTTGGAGATAATGACATCAAAGCATTTAGCTGACTTTGCACTTACAGTCAGAATAAATTTTCACTATCAAATACATTTGGGATCTAGACATATTATATGTCAAACGTTGAGGAAATTTTTATAGAATATTTTGTAACAGAATCATTTCACAGACTGAAGAATTGTAGGAATGATGACAGATTTAAAGCTTTTACAACTTTAGCTCAAAATCCACAACACCTAGGAGAAAAACTCTTATAACTAAAACTTGGTGTTTAAAATATGCTTCACAACATATCAAAATTTCAGAATGATCGGAATAAAAATAAGGTTTCTCTTTGTCAAATCATGCATATGCTGAGTGAGCTGGGCACAATATGGATATAAGGAGGCCAAGCTAGCCTCAAGAGGAGGCAGTATTCAAGCAGAAATTGAACAGTGGGGACGGCGTCCTGGTCGGTCGCATAGACGTAGAAAATTTTAGTAGTGACGCAACAATGATGCGGGCTCACTCTTCCTTCGGGATGAACTTTTAACTTTCTATCTAGGTGTTAGGAACAAGTTGCTTAGAGTGTGAAGATGGTTTAACCAGTAATCATTTATTTTGGATAGAAGTCTGATGCTTTACTGTTAGGCCTACGCTAGTACCGAGTTTATGTAAGAACTTTTGCAAAATGTATAATTTTGAGTTTATCAGGATGTCTAGAGTTTTTGAGTACATACCTTTATCCCTTGAGGTAATTATGAGGGATTGGCGACTGTTAAACAGATACTGTAATGGTACCAGACACGATCACAGTTAAGACAAGCTGCTGAATGCTACAACCCCAAGCAAGCAAAAAGCCTTACAAATCATTTTCAGTAAATCTCTATACCAAACAGCATATGCCCAAAGGCAAACAAACCTACATATTTTAATTAAATTATATAAAACAACATTATAATTTATACCAAATAATATTTTAGAGACAGCTTTTCTTGCAAGCACAAGTTTCATAGGTTTGTGCAATTTTAAAACTTTTTTGTTCCAGAATGGTATATTATCCTCTTTGCCTTATATTGCAATGTGGTTAGTTTCTATTGGAAGTGGATGGCTTGCAGACTGGATTATCTCACACAGAATTCTTTCAACAACAAATACACGTAAACTCTTCACGTCAGTAGGTAAGTAACTGAATAATAATACTATAAGACATTGGTATTAAATTAAAAAATAACAATAAAAATACACTAGGAGTTCATTATTTTCCATTATGAAGAACAGCTGATAGTCTAAAATATTGGATTTCTTTTAATGTATATGTTTTAATATTCGTACTTTCTACAAATCTGTATACCTAAGTAGTTTTACCATTAATAAGCATTTTTAGATACCATCAAGAAATAATTAACTTTTCAGGCACATGTTGAATTGATGAACTGTTCACCATTTTAGCAAACACACTGATCTATGTCTCAGAAATTTTCCTCAGGAATATTTCCAAATATTATTATTTTGTTTAGGAAAGAGTATTTTTACTTTATTCCAAAAACTCATCATCGTTACAACATGAAACAATAAATGCTTAACAATTCTAAAAAAAAAAAAATTAGACTATGGGATCCTGTTGCAGTGCACCATTCTGAAGATCTAGTTATTGTAACACAGCCACAAAATATTACTAAAAAATAATATTTCAGTAGCAATCTCTGCCATATTAATTTGATGACAAAATCGAAAGGCTAATTGTGAAGGGGATAAATAAAATGCTCTAAGTATAAGTGAAACACGTAAAGGTAGGTATATAAATGCTGGTAAGTGGAGAAAGCCAAATTACTTTTTTTTCTGGAATTGTGTTAACCGTGTCAAGATCATTTTAATATTCCATTAATAGTCTATGTAAATGAGATATGGGCAACAGCTGTTAGCAATGTCTGCAAGTGAGCAGAGGGTTCAACATTAAAAATTAATTTTACGAGTATAAGGTGGGAAAAGAATTGCTTGCTGAAGACTTGAAATGTAAATATCTTGGCATTACATTTGATAACAAGCTTAACTGGGCAGAACACATTGGAAAGGTAGTATGAAAAGGTTTCAAAATTCTGTACTTGCAGGGAGTGATGAGGGGATGTACGAGAGAAGGAACTGGGTTACAAATTTTGGTCAGACCATTGCTTGAATATGGTGGTGTAGTATGGGACCCACATTTTGAGTGTCAAATGCAGGAGTTGGAGAGAGTGCTAAAAAGGGCTGCGAGATGGGTTTCTGGAAATTACCATACAAAGCAATCAGTAACAGATATGATAAAAGACCTGGAATGGAGTGTCTACATTTCAGTTAAACTTTTAAAAAGGGAAAATAAAATAAAAAAAACCAACACACTGGACAAGAGAGGTACAATGAACTGGCTGTCCTGATTGTGGTTTTTAAGCAATTTTCCACTATAACCTAGGTGAATGCGAAGCAGTCCACAATCTCCGCCTAATAAACCATACATTTTACAAACAATTATACACTTATCATGTAGAACACACACATCCCATTCCCCCATCAAAACTATGATAGTTAATATTAGATGAAACTTTGGTCTGAAAATAAGCACAGCCTCTAGAAGAGGATGTGCTGACTGTTCTGTGAAAGTGGAACATTCTTAAAGATAATTATGATGACAAGATGTACCAAGCTATTTTATAATCCCGCTCTATATGATTTCAATACCTATTGCAGTCATTCCAGTCATTAGGTTCAGTTGACATTTAAACTATCTATAATTTATTTAAAAAAATCTGATACATAAATCATAACTAATAAAGTGCAGAACTCCCATCCCCTATCTTCTTATAATGTAATTCAAATTAATTATAATTTAATTTCATTTATAATGTTCATCTGTCGGGTTTCAAACTAGTTAAATATTTCTTTTCTTGTTTCAGCTTCTGTAGGTCCTGGTATAGGTCTGATAGCAGCTTCGTATGCAAACTGTGACAGGACAACTGTTGTTGCTTTGTTTACTCTTGCTATGGCACTTATGGGCACATTCTATGCTGGCATGAAAGTCAATGGTTTGGATCTAAGTCCAAATTATGCTGGATCTGTCATGGCAGTTGTGAATGGAATTGGAGCATTTACTGGAATATTTGTGCCATACCTCATTGGAATGCTAACCCCGGATGTAAGATAGTGATTTCCCCCACTCTGTTTCTTTCCAAACTTTATTAAATTAAGTAAAATATTTATTGTTACTTTCACAGCAAGATAAATTCTAAACCAATGCATGCATTAATGGCTGATTGTTATTACTGACCTTTTGTAAATAGCTCTATCTCATGTAAGAACGAAGACTTTCCCAGCGTATGACTGCAAT
This sequence comes from Vandiemenella viatica, assembly GCA_031002005.1. NCBI lineage: Eukaryota > Metazoa > Arthropoda > Insecta > Orthoptera > Morabidae > Vandiemenella > Vandiemenella viatica. The sequence continues at coordinate 22,554 of JARYHS010001489.1, read as the reverse complement.
GTAGTCTTCACGGGTGAACCGCCGCCGGATAGTGTTGTGGAAACAATATTTCGACGGCTGGCTCCGCCGTCTTCTTCAGGTGTAGAGGCATCTGCACTGGTCGGCTGACCCACAGATACTGAGATGGTTCGGGTGCCGCTCTTCCTTATATAGGCCGGACGCGGACATGTATATAAGGAAGAGCGGCACCCGAACCATCTCAGTATCTGTGGGTCAGCCGACCAGTGCAGATGTCTCTACACCGTGAAGAAGACGGTGGAGCCAGCCGTCGAAATATTGTGTTTCCACAACACTATCCGGCAGTACACCCGTGAAGACTACATTGCAGCTCTATCTCATTTTCCAAGAAACTGCATACAATACCTCGAATTTTTATTACTGTAGTTATTATTTGTTACCATTAAGAAAAACTGTAGTATGGATACAAAATATAAGGTAAATAATTGGATATGTTTGTTACAGAGTACTGTCATGCAGTGGAGACTAGTATTCTGGATAAGTCTTGGAGTATTATTAGTAACTAATCTAGTGTTTGTACTGACAGCTTCTGGAGAAGTACAGCCATGGAATGACTACTTAAGCAATAAAAATGGCGATAAAAAAGAAGGTAGGCATAAAAAAAGCCTTCAAAACCTTGATGAACAGTTATTTAAATATATTACCTCAAATGAGGTGCATTAAGATTAACAACATTTTCACTAACTTACATAATAACATGACAAGTTTACATAAATCCATTTGTTACAGACACTGATTTCACTGAAAATATAGAAACTATTCCTTTGCAGATTCAAATTCATCAGACGTATGCGTCGTTGTAAAAAACATCACAAGGCTGTGAAGAACAGTGTTACTAGAGCTCCATGTTCAAACCTAAGAATGACTGGGGAAAAAATGGCTTCATTGTGTATGTACCAAAGGATTACTGTGAAAAGCAAGTTTTACTCAATGTAATAATGCAATTAGCATGAATACAAACAAAGACAGAGAAAGTAAATCCATCATATGCCACAGATGAATGCATGTAGCCTGAAAGAAAAAATGCCTTTCTTGAGTGAACTGCTTTTCTCTTGCTCTATCACATATAGCCTTGCATCATTGTTTCTTATCCATTTATTGTTGTCATTTAATTAGTTATTTATTTGATGTATATAAGTAATTTTCATTTCACAACAGACTTCAATAAAAGATACCTTTTATGAATAAAACATATATATATATTCTTTTTTATTTTAAATATACAGCACACAAATTCTTGATGTAAATATGTATTTCACCTGAATTTCTTGGTAGCTTTGAAAGTGTTTAAATCAAATATGAACAATAATAATATCACTGATGATTGTGTCCCTTACACAGAGAAATGAGCTGTCTCCTTGTTGGCAACATGTTTTTGTAATAATTACGGTATATCTCAGGACAAAAACCACTAACCAGTAATGTCTGTAGTACAATACCTAAAACACAAAAATAATGCTGTAAAAGCCAAAATATTTGCCACAATACTGTCTTTATTTGTAAAATAGAACTTGTCCTTCTTTCACATTAATTTCATGCTTTTGAATAATATGTTAAATTCTTTGACTAACACAAAACATAAGCAGCATTATATCATGTTAGAAAACCAGTTGTACTGTACGTTTTATGATTCACACCTGTTTTGCTGATAGAACTGTTTAACCTCTTGCCCTCAAATGAAGTGGGAGCAGTAACTTAGTTCAGTGTCTCCTTAGAATACTAGGTATCTTAACTGTGGCATAAGTTGTCAAGGAAGGGAAGAAACAAACAGTAAATAAATCAAAAAATTGTGGGAAAGGAGGAATGGAAAGATGAGATAAACATGTGGTTCAGTTGATGAGGAATGATAGAAGAAATCTGATACAGCTGAGTGGTGAAAAGGGGAAATTAAATCATAAAAAATGGAGAATTATTGTTAATTTTAATTCCCTAAACTCCAACTAATTTTTTTAATAACGTGAGGTATATTGTTCAGAATATAATAGCTTATTCGTATCTGTTATTTACTTACCTGCAACTGAAAACTTTGACTCCCATAACGCTGTGATCAAATACAAAAAATGTTGGACAGGAGTCGTTTCAGAGTTGTACCCATGCTATAGTATACTTCTCGTCCACCAGCACAACTGCAATGGAACTTCTGTTCAACTCTGAGCAACCAACTCGGAAGCGACTGGCTTGTCAGTTGTGTGCCAATGCTCATGCGACTTCCTTCTGACAATCAGTACATACTAAGGCATCAGTACATACTAAGGCATCAGTACATACTAAGGCATCAGTTCAACTGAAATTATATCAGACTATGATCAGGTGTTTTGTTTTAACCTAGTGGATGCAGCAGAAAAATATTAATGTATATATAACTATACTTGGTAAAACTAAGGAAGGATAGGGAAATACGACCCAACAATTACCACAGATGAAGGTGGCTGGGAACGACGAACACGAAAAAAACACAAGAAACGCGGAATATTTCAGCATATAGCCTTATTCTTGCAAAAGTGAGACACCAAGCAGAGCCAGATGTGTACACGACGATGACCGTCTGGTGAATGGCTTGGCCTGCATAGATGGTAGTATAGGAGGGGAGGCGGGGGAAGCGCAAATACTAAACCGATGATGCTGAAGGTATATTATCATTGAAAGTGGTAGATCAACATAATAACTGAGTGACAATCTTATATATATATAAAAATAGACGTGTTTTTTCCTATATTTCACTTTTCAGCCACCACTACCTAGCACAGATCACAGATGTTTGTGGGTGGAAGTAGCATGGAGTTTCCTGTCATGCACAATGTTGGCCGAATGCTGATAGCTGTGGGGATGTGGGAGATATAATGATTAAAGTTGGTCAGTGCAGGGAGTTTTCATATTTCGACCAAAAATTCGTATCTCCGTATACTTCTCTTTCCTGCTACAACTACATAACATAGACCTTTGGTGTTTGTGTGTGGTAGTAGAATCGTCTTTCCTGTTGTGCACTATGGTTGTTAGGTGTCGGTAGCTATGGGGGTGTGGGAGAAATGGGGGTTGAAAGTGGTCAACCTGTGGCAATTTCATACTTCTGCCAAAGACAAAAGTGTCATGGTGTATCACTTTTCAGCAAAAACTATAGATCACAGATAACTAGCGTTTGTGTGTAGTAGTAGCACAGAGTCACCTTTCGATCACAACAGCGGCCGAATTTCAGAAACTGTGATACTGTGGTAGATATGGTGGTTGTAAGTGGCCGACCAAGGATATTTTCGTATTTCGACTGTCTCCGCATATGTCACTTTTCTGCCACAACTATATAGCATAGAGCATTAGTGTTTGTGTTTGGTAGTAGAATCGTATCTCATGTAGTGCACTATGGTTTTTACATGTCGGTAGCTATGGGGGTGTGGGAAAAATGGGGGTTGAAAGTGATCGACCTGTGGCAATTTCATACTTCTGCCAAAGACAAAAGTGTCATGGTGTATCACTTTTCAGTGAAAACTATAGATCACAGATAACAGGCGTTTGTGTGTAGTAGTAGCAGCACAGTCACCTTTCGATCACAACAGCGGCCGAATTTCAGAAACTGTGGTACTGTGGTAGATATGGTGGTTGTAAGTGGCCGACCAAGGATATTTTTGTATTTCGACTGTCTCCGCATATGTCACTTTTCTGCCACAACTACATAGCATAGAGCATTGGTGTCTTTGTTTGGTAGTAGAATCGTATCTCATGTAGTGCACTATGGTTGTTAGATGTCGGTAGCTATGGGGGTGTGGGAGAAATGAGGGTTGAAAGTGGTCGACCTGTGGCAGTTTCATACTTCTGCCAAAGACAAAAGTGTCATGGTATATCACTTTTCAGCGAAAACTATCGATCACAGATCTTTGGCATTTGTGTGTGGTAGTAACACAGAGTCACCTTTCAATCACAACAGCGGCCGAATTTTAGAAACTGTGGTTGTGTCGGAGATATGGTGGTTGTAAGTGGCCGACCAAGGATATTTTCGTATTTCGACGATAGGCATGTGTCTCCGCAGATCTCACTTTTCTGCCACGACTACATAGCATAGAGCATTGGTGTTTATGTGCGGTAGTAGAATCGTGTCTGTTGTCGTGCACTGTGGTTGTTAGATGTCTGTAGCAATGGGGGTGTGGAAGATATGGGGGATGAAAATGGTCGACCTGCGGCAATTTCATATTTCTGCCAAAGACGCATGTGTCACGGTGTATCACTTTTAAGTGAAACTATCAATTGCAGATCACTGGCGTTTGTGTGTGGTAGTAACACAGAGTCTCCCATCGATCACAACGTTGGCCAAAATTCGGAACTGTGGGAGTGTGTGAGATATGGTGTTTGAAATTGATCGATCATGAATATTTTCGTATTTCATCCAAAGACTTGTGTGAATCCGTAAATTTTACTTTGCTGCCGGAACTACATAGCACAGAAGACTGGTATTTGTGTGTGGTAATAGTATCGAGTCTCCCATCATGCACTATGGTGGTTAGATGTCTATAGCTGTCAATATGAATTCTTTACAATCACGAACGAAGTCCTGGGTACCAGCTAGTATACATATAAAACATATTTTTAAAAACTTAAGTATAAAATATAAGCAATATAAATAGTATTGATAATAAGTGCTGGGTCTGGTGGGAGGGATTTATTGGAGATTGAGGCCTGGAGGATGTCTCGTGTCCAGGATATTCTGATAGGCTAGTTCCCATCTACGTAGTTCAGAGGAGGTTGTGTTATCAGGGAAAACTCGGATCACCCTAACTGAGAAAAAGTTGTTAAAATTATTCAGTAGGAACTGGCATGTTCTACCACTGGATGGGCCTCATTGTTAGTATACACTGTCTGCCTGTGGCCATTCATTCCAATAGCAAGTGGATTACAGCATTTTGGTTGCCACTAGTAGTTAATGTGACCACCTGTGTCAAAGAGGAGGGAGGGCACCAAGAATCCCGAAATTTGTAGATGGCCTTAAAGGAAATACAAAACAGAATGTTGTATATGATGACAACCACACTATTTCAAATAACTCACTGAGACCAGTGGTTGAACGGTAATGCTCAGACATGGCATTTGGCAGGAGGTTGGTTCAAATCCTTGCCCAACTAAATAGATTCCTGTTTTCCATAGTTTCCCAAAATCACATCAGGCAAATGCCGGGATGATTGCTTGAAAAGGCAATGGACAAACTCCTTGTCATTTCTCGACCCCTGCCCCCAGTCCCCTATGACTACTAATGGTATCAATGTTGGCAAGGTGTAAACCCTGAAGGAAAAAATCGGGTAGGTAAAGACACTAGCTATACCTAATAACAATTATTTCAAGGTGTTTAATGAATAATATTAGTCTTGTTCATTACAGACTATATGGTCAAATTAATTTTCCTTTCCCTCTCCTCCAATTCTGCAATCAACTATGGTTTTCAGTCCCACTTTTTTTTCTGATCTGTGATTGACGAAATCAGTGCACCTGAGTTCTTTTCCAGTAATGATTGGGTCAGGACTGTGCCTTTTTTAGATTAGAGGCTGCTGGTGAGGGGACGGAAATAGATGATCAAAATGATACTGATTGTACATTCACTATGGGAAAAATCAAGAGATCAATGAAGCTGCTGAAATAATAATTGACTGGAGCAGAACTGGGAAGGAGGGGCTTACTGCTGAAAGTATCACAAAGCCATAAGAGTGTTACTGGTGGAATGTAGGAGTATAATGAACAAAGTAATAGAATTTGCAAACTTAAAAGAGTTATACGAATCACAAGAAATTATAGGTATAGAATCTTGATTAAAAGAAGAAGTACTAGACAATGAGCTTTTTCCTGGCAGTTAGAGAGTGTACCACAGAGATAGAGGAGCAGTTGGAAGAGTTTTCATACTGGTTAGCAAAAACTATTGCAGTCGAATAGTGTTCATAGATCATGACCATGAGTTACTTGGCTTAGATTTCGGTTGTACCAGGTGCACAAATATGAAACTGGAATTTTTTCAAAAAAAATTACACCTTTATTGTATAAAAATGGTACGAAGTACCTTATTTGAAATATTGTCCATTGCTAGATATGCATTTTCCCCATCTCTCTGGAAATTTATGAATGCCACACCAATTTTTTTTTTTTTTTCTCTCTTTTGACGCAAACCAATCATTGAACTATTTTTTGTACATTTTCATAAGAAGTGAAGTGCTGCTCAACGAGTGTGTGTTCCATCAATGTAAAGAGAGAGTTATCGGATGGAGCTTAGTCAGGTGAGTAAGCCTCATGCATCAGTATCTCCCAACTAAGCACTTCAATCATTTCCTTGACCAGTTTTGCTGTATGTGATGGTGTGTTGTCATAAAGCAAAATCACTTTGTGTTGCCTTTTCTGGTATTCTGGTCATTTTTCCTGCAGTGCTTGATTCAAATTGATCATTTGATGTCGATAAAGTTCAGTGTTAACAATTTCACCAGGTTTTAAGTAGCTCGTAATAGATAACACCATTTTGATCTCACCAAACACACAGAATTGTCTTCCTTTCACAGCGATTTGGCCTTGATGTTAATGCTGAATGGTTCAGCTGGAGTTACCCATGATCTTTTACGCTTAAGGTTCTCAAAATATATCAAATTTTCATCATCTGTCAAAATTCGATGGAGAAATGACTTTCTTTTATACCTGGCGAGCAGCATTTCACAAGTGGTTTTTCGTTTTTCTTGCTGTCAGTCAGTCAGTTCTTGTGAAACCCATTTCCTATCTTCTGGATCTTTCCCACTGCTTTTAAATGTGTGGAGACAGCTTCCCATGGTGTATTTAATTGGTCTGTGAGTTGTTCTTGCATTTGGGCATCATCATCTTTCAACTTCTTTGGAGGTCTTCCACTGTCTTCGTTTCTCACGTCAAAATCATCACTTTTGATTTTTTTAAACCACTCAAAACATTGCGATTTACCAAGAGCATTCTCACTGTAAGCTTTGACAAGCATTTGATGCCATTCTGCAGCAGTTTTCTTTAAATGGTAACAGAAAATCATTGGTGTCTGCAAATTGTTGTTTGGAGGCTCAAAACTCAACATGTTCAACATTATTGAAAACTTCACTGTCGTATGAAACTTGTGTTGTTGTAGGTTGAAAATGGCAGTCAGATGTCAAAAAAAGAAAATGGTGACAATGATGCAATCTGATGGTAACTGTATTGATAGCTAGAGCCATCTATTGGCAAATTCCGGTTTCATATTTACACACCTGGTAATATAAAAGAAACAATTAGGGTATTGGCTGCTTACCACAGTGGAAGATGGAGACGAGACTCTTGGGGAGAAATTAAATTCATACTCGGATTTCAGAGGTGAGAATAGAATGGTCATTATTGGTGGTAATTTAAATTTACCAGGTGCTAACTGGTTACGAAATAGGATTTATAACATAAGGTGTCAAATACCTTAATAAGAGAAGAAGAGTTTACACAAGTTGGATATATTTCTAATAAAGCCGGATGATAAACTTGAGGGGTGACAAGTAACTGAAGGAATAACTTATCATGAAGTAGTTCTGATGGATATTAGAAGATTCAGTAAACCAGTAACCAAAATTGAAGGGGAAAATAGGTACAATTATAAAAGGTAAAGATTTTGAGCTTGAAGAGATATTTCAGGGAACGTTTCAGCAAATGGAAGGATGGCACAAGTACAGTAGAGACAAGGTGGGAAGAGTTCAAGGAAATAATAAGAAGGGGTGAAGAAATATTTATTTAAAAAATAAATAAATAAATAGAAGTAGAGAATCTACATACTATAATAGGGAGGTGAAGAGATTAAAGAGGTTGGTAAGAAGAGAACATAACAGAGTAGAGAGACAAAGGGTAGTAGAGAATATTTTAAACAACTAAACAAGGAATTAATAACAGCAAGGAAGGTGGCCAAAGATGGATTCATGAAGAGTATTATTGGCGCAGGGGAACCTTTGACCAGTGGCGTAGCTAGGTCAACAAGGGCCCTGGTGCAAAAAATTTATTTTGGGCCCTCAGGCCAGATGGGCGACCTTTTTTTAGGATGGGGGCCCTTGAATTGTTCTTTAGGGGCCCCTGAGCAGTGGTTGGGCCCCCCTGAGCAGCGAGGGCCCTTAGTGAGGGGCGCCTGTGTTCTCGGCCCCTTGAGGTATGCTTGGGAGCCCTCTGAGCTTGAGGACCACAGTGCACTGCACCGCCTGGCCCCATAGTAGCTACGCCCCTGCCTTTGACTGATACATCTAGAAATTTCAATGGATATGTTAGAAAACTGAGGGGAAGGGATGGTGTTGCAACAATTATAGATAAGAAATTGAAAAGAAGTTACTGAGGATTTGAAAAAGGCAGAGATTTTAAGTAAATGGGTTACTGAGACCACTGGGGACAATGAATCACAGAAATGGGAGGGTGTAAATCACAGAATGAGCTTAACAACACAACTAGAAATTAGAAGCCCAAAAAAAATGAATTTCATTCTGAGGATATCCTGAAGGAACTAAGAAAGCTGAAAAAATGTAAAGGGGCTTGTGTATATAATATTACTACAGATGTCTTAAAGATACCAGGAGGTGACATTGTACCTTATCTTGAAATATTATTCAAATTGAGTCTCGATACTTGCTGCTTACCAGAGGATTGGAAAAGTGCTATGTAGTATATAACGGAGGAATGAGAAATAGTTAGTTTGGAAGGTAAATTAATAGAGATACTGATATGCAACCACATCAGAGGAATATAAGTGGTTTTCAAGTTGGTAACATGGCTTTAGGCAGAGATATTCATGTGAATCTCTGCTAGTAGGTTATCTGCAAGATATTTAGGATGAAATGGACAAGGGAGGCCAAATTGATAGTGCTGCACTAGACCTTTCAAAGGCCTTTGACAGAGTGAGTCATAAAACAGAAAAGAAGGTAAAAATTATTGGAGTGGATAAAAAAAAGTGATTTTCTGGTTAGAAGAATTTTTAAAAACGTAGAAAGCAAAATGTTAGGGTAGGAATTGCAGTATCAAATGAAGTGGAAGTGAAAATGGGAGTGCCACAGGGTAGCCATTGCTATTCATTATTCTAATGAATGATTGTGTTGATGGTTTACTATCAGGAGTTAGGTTGTTTGCAGATGACATAATGCTGTATAAAAAAATCAAAACAGTAAAGGACTTTGAACAGCTGCAGGGTGATCTGGACAGGATATATATCTGGGTTGTTAAACATGGGATGAAGATAAATTCACAGATAAAAAAAAAACTAAAGGCTGATTATGACTAAAAGGTGGGAAAAGAATTGCTTGTTGAAGACTTGAAATGTAAATATCTTGGCATAACATTTGATAGCAAGCTCAACTGGGCAGGCACATTGGACAGATAGTAGTAAAAGGTTTCAAAATCCTTCACTTGTTGGAGAGAGTGATGAGGAAATGTAAGAGAGAAGTAAAGGAATTTGGTTACAAAACTTTGGTCAGACCATTGCTTGATTGTGGTAGTGTAGTATGGAACCCACATTTTGGGTGTAAAATACAGGAGTTGGAGAGGGGGCAAAGAAGAGCTGCTAGATTTGTCTCTGGAAATTACCGTTGAACACAATCAGTAACTGATGTGATTAAAGACCTGGAATGGGATTCATTGGAAGACAGGAGATGGGTGAAGACTCATGGGAGTGTTCAAGGTGAATATTGGTGATGAGGTGTAAAAAGATATTGGCATAAGAAGTAAAAACACGGAAGGGAAAAGACAGTGGCATAGCTAGCATGGGTGACTCCCAGGGTGGATATTGCTGGCGTCACCCAATGAAAACTTTAATTCCCTGTTAAGGAAAATACAATATCATATAAGAGTAAAGTATGATTTTAATAAAATGTGGTTAAATAAGCATTTATTGTTATTTACAAATAATCATTTACTAATGAAATGGTAAATAAGTGAAAAAACAATTGTTTTTACAATCGTTTTGTTCACTCTTTAACTCAGAAATCACATTTTTAAAATTAACATTTTAAGTTGCCTCATGTTCAGTACTCAATATAGCAAGATTGTTTAACCTCATGTTGCTTATTGTTTACCAAAAGTAATTTTTGATTAATTACAATTTTATAAAGTTGCACTGAGCACCTCATATGCAAATTATCGTAAGTAAATTTAGGGTGACTATAAGAATCCACAATGAATTTTTAAAAGTCCAGAGCTATTCAATCATTTGTTACTTTTAAATGACTTCTCAACATTGATATTTGAAGGAGAGGTTCAGATTCTCATAATTCTTCATGAAAACAACTAAATTTCGAAATAGCTATTTTCAATTTTACCATGTTTGCTGAAATTGATTTTTTTTTTCTGCACAACTTCAAACAATGAAACTATATCTCAAACAGATTTTGATCTGTGTTCGGTGTTGAATCAGGCAAGACAGTCCAACATATTCTTTTGATTTTCATTTACAGTGTTGCGAGTCCTGCATTAGTGGCTACTGTGATTCTTCATAGCAAGAGACCTGTTGTCTTTTGTACATGACACTGCTTTTCTTGAATATAACAGTGAAGTTCATTTATTCTTATCATTGTTGTTCAAGTCTCAAGGTTTTAATTTGCAATCCAATCTGACAATTTACTTCCCTTAGCACATCATTCCAAAAGAAAAGATAGGTCTAACACAGAAAAGTAAAATACATACTGCAGGGGTAAGGGTAGTACCTCTAGTGTGTACATTTTCTTGTTGGTCATATAATTCTTTAATTACAACCTCAACCTAATAAAATTTTCTGTTAGTACTTTTACTGCAGTGTAATGAGCACTTCAACACATTGCTGAGAATTTTTTAATGGATGAGTTGCCATGCTTCGTTAGCATTTCCCAGCGGCTGATGGACACAAAGAAAGATGTAAAAATAGTTTCTGCGGTTCCGAAAAAATGCTATACAAGATTCAAATGTGAAAATGAATGTTGGTTGACATAAAATAATTATAAGACCAGTACATCTAACGAAAACGGCTTTATGTCTTTTTGCTTTAATAATGGTTTGTTCTCCTCCACATGCACCACTAATATTAGCTACATTTTTATTAAATTAAATTGCAATGGAACACATTCTCTGGTGGCAATTTCCCTAAACACCCATCTTCCCCCTTTTATGCATCAAGAAACCTCAAGACACATCACATAATCTAAATCGTCACTATAGCCGTTTCCAAATCTAAGTTATGCTCTTTCAGCACAGCAATATATTTTGAAAGAGGTTGGACCAGTTCTAGGAAACTGTCATTATTTGTTGAGCCATGCCCTTCACTGGGTTCACAACATGCTTGGCTTTGTTTAGCCAGAAACAAAGTTATATTGAATAATTTAAATAAAAGGCCCTTCCACTTCTGCTTTTCAGTATCAGTTGATTACACGGCTGCGTCGTCTATTGCTTTGTGGAATTTTAGCTTTTTATGTATTTTAAAGCTTTCCACTTTCCAAGATGGTCATTTGTAGTTTTGTGATCTGTCAGTTTAGTATTTTGTTTCAATCAGTTCTGAAATCGAGTCACAAATGCAGAACTGGTCTTAGTATTATTGACAACAAATAAGTGACAAAAAAGCAAAACAGATGAATAGTGATGGGTGAGTAAGCAGTTGCTGATCTAGGAATTTTCCGAACCAGGGCAAAAAATTGTGAAATTGTCGCCCCTTCTAAGGAGGCGACCATTAATTACGTGAGGTTTTTCCGGAATTCTGGACCTGCCCCCCCCCCCTTTCCCTTATGTTGCCATGAGATCAATTAAAAAGATGAAGTGAAATTTCCGTCAAGCCTCCCGTCTGATCTAGCATTATTTTGCCGCCCCTTCGAACATATTTTGCCACCCCGAGCGTCGCCGCCACCCGAAGCAGTAGTGGAGCTAAAAAAAGAAAAAAGAAAGTCACCGCTACATAAATTTGCCGCCTTTAAAACACGAGTTTTGCTGCCCCTGAAGTTGACGCTCGGGGCAAGCGAAGCGACCCGATTGCCCTCCTACCCCTCCTAGATCCGGCACTGTGAGTAAGCCATCCACGAGCGCAGAATTACATCTAATTTACTTCTTGCATCACGATGAGAATTAGTTTCTTTTGAATAGCTTTGGCTATTATCAGTTTTGTAACATATTTCAAGATAGATACAGATATAGTCAGAACTGCATAAATTTTAGCGCTTTCTCTTTGATGTATGAATACCTTCAGGCATTTTTCATTTTTTTTAGCACAAACAGCTAAATAAAACGTAATCCATCAGTATCATGGAGATAATAATATATTTATTTGTATGTATGGTCTAAGTAATAAATACGAAAAACTTATGTTTAATTACATTTCGTTACACTTCATCTAACATATGTTTTGTTTGCAATAATGTAATTTTAACAAACAAAAATAATATTTTATGAGTGACGCAAAATTATTATTTTTATTTTTGTTATTTTTTTGCAGGTTTTGAGTTTTATTGTTTAAACAGTCAAGAATTAGCACTCAAAATATTATTCATGAGTACCTAGAATTATTTTCTATTATTTTTATTAATTTCTATTATTTTTATTAATCATTTGACAGTTAGGTAGGAGCACCAATTGTCGAGACTTTAGGAATTTCTGTCGATTTTCGAAGTTCCTCACTATTTAATAATTATGTATTTTAAAGTCAGTTTCTGTTTCCTGAATATTTTTACTTCATCATGTAGCCGTATAACGGTTCCTGGCAAATTGTGAATATATATATATACATTAAACGAACCTCTCTCTACACATACTCCTATAGTCGACACTTAGACAGGCTCCCAAAGTCGAAACATTTTGCTCCTATAATTGAAGCCCTTCCCATAACCATAAAATAGTATCAGGGTAAGAAAATAACGAGAGCTGACTAAATCCAGAGGAAAGTTAACAGAAGTGGCTTGGTCTAATGAGAAGCAATACCAGACCCAGATGAGGTTGCATGGGTGCAAATTCAGTATTTTACCACTGTCTCAAAAGTTGTGAGTCCCTGGGGGATATTGCCAGAGAAGCAACTCTACACTAAGTTCCTTCATAAAAAATAAGGCTAAATATATATATATATATATAAAACCTTAAAAGTAATAAACAACGGCTTAAATAGTAAAAAAAACATGCCTTTTCAATATCTGCTGGTGTTACATGGAGTTCTTAGCAAGTGATGTATACATAATAATTATATCTGATTCGCTGTCGCCATCTTCTGCAGAAGACAGCCAATCTGATCACCGAAATATTGTGTAATTGTAATTATAACAATCCTTTAACTCGGCTAGTCACCCGAGAACAATTTTTATTTAACATATACAGCTACTCGCCCCTAAATATGACATGGTATGTACCGAAGACCGACACCGCGTGTAAATTTAAGGTCCCTAAAGACCCTTTCACACGCAACGATTTTTGATCCTATAGTATAAAGTCGCTACAACAAATTGTAGCTGCAAAGGGCTTGTTTCACACGCAACGATTTTCAGTTGTTAGGCCTACGTGTTTCATTGTTTGTGCGAAGGTTTTTATTATTGTTGGCATCATACCTTGCAACTAGGGATGTTCATCCACAAAATACATCGATGTTTTTTTCGATGTGATGCATCGATGTTTCACGATGCATCGAATAAAAACATCGATACATATATCTATAATAAAGGTTAGGAAAGCTTAAAAATGAGACAAATATTAGGAAACTAGCAAAATGAAGTATTTATTTGAATTATATTTTTAATTAGTCTTTTAAAAAGACAATTTGAAATTACTGGGATTTATAAATTAGAAATTCGAATAGAAAGATAGAATAAAAGTAAAACGAGGAACGCTGAAAGAGAGGCAGTGTTGGGATTCTAATCTAATTGAAATTTATAAATCCCAATATTTTCTCTCTAAACTTTGCATAAAATTTTTTTATTAACCCGTTTTCCTTTAATTCTGTTTCGTTGTTGATTTCAAACTTGTGCAGCTTTCGAAAAAAGTCTTTCTGATGGCACTGAGCTGGCTACCAAAGTTAAGTATTTATAAGCTATTTTGTACAATTTTTGAAACTGTTGTTTATAATCGGACCATACTTCTAACGGATTTTCACTAAGTCGGCCAACCGGAGTTCTCAAGTAGACAGACAGCTCGTCGGAAACACTTTCTTCGGTCCTGTTTGATTTCTAGTTTCTTTGAACTAGTTTGTGATGATCGGTCCAAATACTGAAATCTTCCGATATTTTGTCTGAACTATCTGAATCAGATTCTGTTCGCATTTCTTCCAGCTCCCTCTTCATCATATCTTTGATCTTTTGAATAGCATTTGAAGCCATCGGGTCTTCAAAATGAAGTTTTTACAACCGTGGGTCCAATCATGGAGGAAGGAAATATATGGAGACGACGCAAGAGACCTTCACCACGCATTGAAGTGAAGCAGGGCGGAGGAGGTGTGGGGGGGCATGGCCGGAGTGGAGGGGCATGGCCGCTTCCATACAGACACGGGGAATATGTACAAAAACCTCAAAGGGACCCTAGGATAAAGGTGACACCGCAATCTGGTGATGGATTATTATGTAACTAGATATGAAAAATAAAAAATGAAGAATGAAATTTTTTGATATCCTGCTTAGTTTTCGAGATATTCTGTCCCAAATGTGAAATGGTTTTGGTTGAAATTCAGAAGAAAAAATTGGTCAAAGTCAAATTTGATAATGGATTCTTATTTAAAAAGACGAGACAAATGAAAAATAAAGAATAAAAATTTTCGATATCTCACCTAGTTCTAGAAATATACTGTATCAAAAGTGAGGTGTCTTGAGTTGAAATTGAGAAGAAAAATTTCGTAAAAGTCAAATTTAATGATCGATTCTTATGTAACACGACGAGACAAATCGAAAATAAAGAATAAAATTTTTCAATATCTTGCTTAGTTTTCGGGATATACTGGGAACATCGCAATTGTTTGGAAGCGCAATATCGCCGCTGCCGCCACTGCGCATGCGCGAGCCTGCTTCACCAATTTAACGTCACTTCTCCTCCATATATTTCCTTCCTCCATGGGTCCAATAAGGTCGCGATAGCTAAAGACGTTTGTTGATTTTTTTTTAGGACGAGCTTATGTACTTCCATCACTAAAGGTTCATCAGTCTCAACTGATTTGAGTTTTGAAAGCATGCAGTGCACTAAAGGGATCACTTTACTGCTGGTACAATATTTATCCCCAGACATTTCTTTAGTTGCTGCTTCAAGTGGGCATAGTATGTTAAGAAGAAATGACACGATATTTAATTCCAAACCAGTCAGCATTGGAAATGCTGTTTTATGGCAAATCAATATATCACTTACATCATTTTTAAGCTCCAAAAATCTTTGAATCATATAATATGTGCTATTCCAATGTGTTGGCAGGCCTTATATTAACTTTATTTCGGCACTTTCTCAAATCGTCGCTTGCCAAACAAATGTGTTTAAAGAAAGTAACAATGGTCTTTATTTTTGACAATATATTTTCTAAAGGTATTTTGAGAATATTTTGAGCAACTAAATTAAGTGTGTGAGCGAAACAAGGGATGTGCTTCTTCTTTCCAAATCCTAATTCCACAGCTTTTACCATATTCGGGTCGTTATCAGTAACGACCGCAGAGACTTTGTCCGTATCAAATCCCCAATCGTTGCAGGTCTTAAGGAGCATGTCTGCTATATATTCCGATGAATGACTTTCATTGAATTGATAAACTCCTAATGTCATTGATTCGAACACTGTGTCTAGACCAAAATGCGCTGTGACACCCAAAACGCTGCGCATCTGCATGTCTGACCATATATCACTTGTTAATGTGATGTGTTCAACATTTGAGAGTTTTGATTTTATTAATGTTGCCAAGACGTCATACTTGTCATCAAGCCACCGTGTCACAGTTGCTCTGCTGGGTATTTTATAATGAGGAGCAGTAACTTTAAGCAAATTTTTGAAGCCTACTAGGTACTTTTAGCCTTGCCCTAAGGTGTAACTTCGCCCCCCACTGTCGGGAAATTTCATGTCAACTGTAATTTTTTGTTGTTTTACCAAAATTAAAAGAAAAATGTGATTTTGTAGGTGACAAAATAAAATATAGCAATACAATTTCCTGTTTTTTTGTTATACTTTAAAACCAATCATATAACGTAGTTTTTTTCTGTAGTTTTATCCAAGTTAAAAAAAAGTATGAGATTTTGTAGCTGGCAAAATATCGTTATCAGTTCCATTTTATTTATTTATTTTTTTTTTTTTTTTTTGCTTTAAAACCAATCACATCGCGTAGTTTTTTGTTGTTTTATGCAAGGTAAAAGAAAAAATTTAATGTGGTTTTCTAGGTGACAAATATAACGTATAGCGATACAATTTTCCTGTTTTTGTTTTGCCTTAAAACTAACCATTCTGCATATGTATTAGTTTTTTTTATTCAAGTAAAAATGTAATTTGATATTTTATGTGACAAAAATAATGTATAGTAATACAATTTTCTGTTTTTGTTTTACTTTAAAACTGATTCTATCGCGTCGAAGAAACGTATGTGTTCTTTCGATGGATCGAATGAAAAACATCGATAGTAGGAGGAGGTTGTCTTAGCTCTATAATCCCAACTTCCGGTTACGTGGCACAAAATGGCGGCTTCCCTTCCCCTTTTCTCCCTCCCCTCCATGACGTCACTTCCGGTTGGCGGGAAATTCAAATCTTGTGCAGTGTTGCCACATTGACGGCATGACGACAGCTTATTTCAATTTAAACATATATAACTGTTATTTAATCTTTATTCTACCTGTTATTTCACTTATCTGCAACAATGTTAATCTGAAATCAGCGATATTATTTACGATTGTGTCCTATGTGATGTAGATATTCCAGCTGCACAAATGTTGCAATGTAGCATGTACACACATCCTGACACCAGGTGTCTCCACCGAACAGCGCATGACCATGGAGGAAGGAATTATATGGAGGAGAAGTGAGCTTAAATCGGTGAAGCAAGCACTAAACTCTCCCGCATGGTGGCAGCACCGGCAGCGACCATATGGCGCTTCCCAACAATTAAGGTGTTCACATTGTGGTAGAGGCAGTGATTATTTCATTTAGTATTGTGTATAAGTGTTTAAAAATGCCAGCTTGTGTTGCGTACGGTTGCACAAATAGGCCAGACAGGAATGAACCTGGAATATCATTTCATAAGTAAGTTGAATTGTAATTATCGTTGTTGAAGTGAGCGGTAGACAGCCCAAACTTTGCAGCACGTCTATAAATATTTAGTCATAGCTCTCAATGGGATGACTTTGTTCTCAAATTTTTCTTGGTGTAGTGTAGAAAATCAGCAAACCTTGCTATTTTGCACATAATAGACTAGCATTATTTTTTAACGAGTGTTTAAAATGAGATTTAAAGGGGCGTGTTTTACTTCGTGATTCAGTGAATTTACTATTACGATTTCTTTCGTCACATTCGTGGTCGGACTTGGGAGGAAACTGTAATTCTTTTTCCTCTTCAATAATTCGATGATGTCTTGATGTAAAATTTATAATATGTTCTGGAGCATGATTAACAATTTTTCCAGGAGTATACAATTACCAGTGTTTGCATATTTCACTTCACATTTCAAGAGTAGTTTTTTTTTATAAGCTGCTTTAAAGTGTATGGGCAGTGGGATTGTTTGAATTCCTCCCCCCCCCCTCCACCCCCCAAAGATCTGATACATTGTAAAAATATTTCAAAGTGATCCTGACTAAATTTATATGCTAATATATATTTTAAGATTTTTTTGATCAATAACTAAGGAATTAAAGAAATACTTCAAACATGAATCAGAAAACCTAAGAATCCAGTGCTCTTACTGCTGTCAAGTATTATCTTGCCATATGGTGACACTTTCAAATTACATATATAACTTTCTGTTTCAATCAATCTTGTATCACTGTTTCCTAATTACACTTGGATATTATGGAGCGTGTGCTCCATTGAAATTAAATAAAATAATAATACCCTTAGTCTTTTTTTGTGGCTGTAGATGTTTTGGCAAATAAAATTCTATTAAAATAATTTTTAACAGACTTTTTTTCCTTAATTTCTAATGTTTATAGATAGCATCAATTGAGATACATACATAAGAGAGCGTGCATAAACCACATAGCTCCAATTTGGCCTCCTGTGAACCACTATCCCTCCCCATGTAGACCAACTTGGCTTTTGCCTCCACCCCCCTTCCTCCCCCCCCCCTCACCTAGCAAGTAGGTTTTTTTTTCCCCTTTTGATTCCAGAAGACATTTTGCACTGTTTTCTCTTGTCAGACTATTATAAATTACATAAGGAGATAATTAGCTGAGGGAAATAAATAGGTTTAATTCTAGATCATGATACTGCTACAACTACTTTAGGCCTACTACCAGTACAGGGATCTAGCTTTTTTTTAAATTATTCCTAGCAGTTGAGGTTAGGTTGAAATACAGCCTGGACCAGAAGAAAAATGTCATAAAAGTGGTGCGGATAATTCTTTGATAGCTGCGTGCGGCAGAAAGGTGCTATAGCGGTATCGCCATCTAGAATTAAACCAATAAATATTCACATGCTGTTGTGAATTCCATTCCTCATTTTAACTGTGACAAATTTTATGAAAGGATAGCTACGTGGCCTGGCTTGGAATCCCCCCCCCCTCTCCCTACATAGCTCAACGTAGCCTTCCAGCACCCCCCCCCCCCCGGACCAGCCCGTGTAGTTTGTGCACGGTTCCTACCTTTAACCACATGTTAATTCATTATTAATAATGTGAAGTAAAGGAAAATAATGAATCAAATTCTGTCTCATAAAGTTCCTTGTACATTCCTGTAATAGCAACAATTGTGAAATGACTCTTTTATTTTTAAAGGTAATAATAAAGTCTCTGCCCTTTTAAACAGAAGTTGAAGTAGAGTTCTTCTAGCGTGATAAGTTATTTTGTTGAAAAAAGTATAGGCTTGTTCAGACAGTGACTCATCATCGCATTTATGATTGGAGCACACTTGCTTGAAGTTACTTAAAAGAACACCGCATGATGCCAACCATACATTATAGTAAAGTATCACTCTTTACTTTTTGTTGATACACTTTATACTAACTATAAATTATGCGGAAACATTTTATTTCTGGTACCAGCCTACAAAATGTCTGGGTTGCTCATCCCTAGAGTGGGTCCTCTTACTTTTTTCTGGTCTAGGACACATTTCAGACTAACCACAAGTGGTAGTAATAAAACTGAAATATCCATTCTGCATGTCAACCATGTAATCATTGTGGCTTTGACAGAATTAATTTTTGGTCCAGCCTGCATCCAAACCTAAACCCCTCAATTTGGTTGTTGTATATCCCCCAAACTAAGCAAGATATCGAAAACATTTATTCCTTATTATCGAGTTTTTTCGTCGTGTTACATAAGAATCCATCATTAAATTTGACTTTTGCGAAATTTTTCTTCTGCATTTCAACTCAAGACACCTCACTTTTGAGACAGTATATCTCGAGAACTAGGTGAAATATCGAAAAATTTTACTCTTTATTTTTTATTTGTCTCGTCTTTTTAAATAAAAATTCATCATAAAATTTGACTTTGAATAATTTTTTCTTCTGAATTTCAACCAAAACCATTTCACATTTGAGACAGAATATCTCGAAAACTAAGCAGGATATCAAAAAATTTTATTCTTCATTTTTTATTTGTCTCATCGAGTTACATAATAATCCATCACCAGATTGCGGCGTCACGTTTATCCTAGAGTCCCCTTGAGGTGTTTAACCATACTCCCCGTGTTTGTTGGGAAGCGGTCAAGTCCCCACCACTCCGGCCATGCCCCCCCACTCCTCCGCCGGCCTGCTTCACTTCCATGCGTGGCAAAGGTCTCTTGCGTCGTCTCCATATTATTCCTTCCTCCATACGCATGACACGAGAAACTTCATCTGCGCATGCGCCGGCCAGAGATATTCCACTTCGCCACGAAATCTTCTATCCTTGTCTTGCGGGGGAAAACCCTAGCCTAAGGCGTATTTGCACAGGTGTCGGTCGACATGTACGCACTTGCTCGGCCGCCGAGACCCTGTTGCGACATGCGCGATAACTTGCATAACTCTCGCTAGAGGTCAGCACACGGTAGTAGACATTTGCCGCTAGATGGTGCGGGTGTCCCAATATGCGTGAAATATTTCGACGTTTGCTCGGGAGTCCGACAGGTTACGAAATGGCTCCATTACAGAGCGATACAGCTAGGCTATCCACCATTGTGAAAGCATAGCTGGCGGACAAAGAAATTAGGGCGTCCAATACATATTGCAGAGTCTCAGGCTTCATGTGTATTTGTTATTTGTTCAGGTGTCCTGCTATCGAAACCGTTCCAGCAGGATACATAGAAATTCACTGCGGTTCAAGAAGAAATTATTACGAGATGAGAATAATTATTATATGTCAGTTTTCGTAGAACAAATATAAGAATCTTTTATGGTAGCCTAATCCCTCGCCAGAATAACGTGTTTTAAAAACGAAAATCGAAAATTTAGTTTTCATTCTGGGCGAACAGAAAAACTGCTTGAGTCTTTGTATTTAATTAAAAAATAAGACATAGACCATGAGAAAGCGTAACTTTTACGTTTAAAACGTGATAATGAACTATGGAATGTCCTGACTTAGCTCAAATTCATATCTATACAATGCAGTTCTGATATTCGAGGATGTTTATAACTCTGAGCGAATATAAGCATCAGTAAGGTGGGATTCCAATATAATTAATCGTTAACAGCGTTAATGATAGAGAGAATTCAACTAACGACCTCGGCAGTGTTGGGGCTAGAGTGCCGAAGGTCGCCGGTTCGAGTCCGGCCGCGGTGTTTAAGTGTTTTTGGAAAAGCCGCAAAGTTACGTAATTTCCACGCCTCGAAAAGCATAAATGTTTCCTTTTAACGGGAAAAAAAGCGTCATAAACTCCAGATATAAATTCTATGTGTACCTGTTTTCATGAAATTATTTAGCGTTCTTGCCTCTCATTCGGGAGGACGGAGGTTCCAGGCATCCATGGTTTCCCCCAGGTGAATGCCGGGGATGCTACCTTCAAAAGGCCATGGTCGAATTCCTTCCCATCCTTTCCCGTCTCTAAAGACCTCGCTGTTAACATAAATTCCGTTCATCGAAGCAGGCAGACATTAAAAATTAATTCACCGACGAAGAGACGGGAAACAAACTCACTTTTTCATTATGAACAATATAATATAACTCACGAGTGTCACCTACAGTCCGTGTATTTTAAAGGATGTATTAAATTAGGGGTATTTATATTTTATTTATATTTCTCGTGTCCAGGACATAACAAGTTGAAAAACAAATAACATTAATTAATTAATATTAACTATAAACACAATTATATAGAATGTGACCAGAATTCCGCAATCTTGATGGCCTTCTCGTTTGCCCTGTAAAGGTCGTCGATATTGCAGGTTTCAGGGAGATTCCTGCATATCAGAAGATGTTGTGGGTTCTGAAGCTCGCCACATTCACATAGATCGTTGTCATTAGTGTACCCCCATTTTTTAATATTATATTTACATCGGGACACTTCAGTTCTTAGTCTGTTTAGAGCCTTCCATATAGCATATGGCTGATTACATCCCGCAGCCGGTGCCTCTTTGATGTTCCTCCACCAGGACAAATTTCAAAATTAGGGGTAATGAAATTGTGTGTCTGTGAATGTCATTGTCCGTCCTGTTGGGTGTGTCTAATTAGCTAGAATAAATTCATTCTCATGCAAATACTTAATAATAATGATGTGAGTAACTTCAGCACTCGGGAATTCGATCCGAGGGGGTGTGCTAGGCGAGAAGAAAACATTAAGTTCTCGCCCGTGTAAATCTACTTATATGTCATTTTCTCATTGCCACAACTATTTACCCACCCAAATTGAGTGTCCTTAGCTGTACTTTGTCTAAAATACCAATAAATCCCTTGTGACACATCAGTGATTGACACCTTTAACTGTATTTTACAGTACAGCACTTATGTTCCAGGAACGAAATACCGTCTGTTAATCTTACTAATTTCACACCTGTGGAATCTAAGTACGCCAGTCCTATGTGATAAAAAAATCGAGTCACGCTAAGCACAGAACATGCCTGAGACCAAGGTGGAGATGTAGAAAATTTACACACTCCCTTATGTGCCGGCTCCTACTGATAGTCTTTTACGCACTATTCCCAATCTTTCACCAAGATCCACCCCTAGCCTCATCGCCAACATACGACCAGCACTTCCTCAAACCTCCTTCTGTTTTCCAATGATTCCCACTCCAATCCCTGATCAGTTACCTTTTTTTCGTGCGTTAAAGTAAACCAAAAATTCGCAGAGTCTTCTGCTAATCAGTAGCCAGGTACCAAAATGTCCATTTAAGGTCGTTCTACTGCAGTTTTCCAGGAAAATTCTCCCCTTTTCCAGGAAATTATTTTTCAATAAATCAGGACCCAGGGGAGTTCTCCATTCGGTTTAAAATGTTCCCATCTAACGCCAACCTTCGGATTCAGGACCAAGTGTGACATTTGTTTATAATTGCATGCTTCATCCAACT
>JARYHS010001486.1:0-46150 GCA_031002005.1 Vandiemenella viatica | reverse complement strand
TTGCTCCTTAAGGGACACATTCCAAAAAAATCCCTTTCTTAAAATATGTTGTGACCACAGCTAAGTTCTTAATCTTTAAAGTGATTCCTCATTATCTATGTCGGTTAGATATTGTGGAGATAAATAGCTTGTGACACAAAAATTTGTTTTAGAAATATTGATACTTTGCTCTTTAACGGTTGAATTTCAAAAAATTCTTTTCTTAACATATGATGTTATCAAAGTGGAGATCTTAATCTTTATAATTTATTTACCGTATGATTATTTAATAAGGTACACAATAGGAAATGTGCATATCACAAGCTTGTACAATTTCATATCTGTAGATCTAATGTTTTAATCCAGTCAACTGCACTGCTCAACGCATCATGTATTTCTGCTATTGTTCCCTTGTAGGCCCAAAGAGGACAGTCAGAAACGATGTGATTGATTGTCTGTAAGGTGGCTCCACAGTCACAATTTGCAGAATCTACCCAGCCCCATTTGTGTAATTAGTAGGCGCATCTGCCTTGTCCTGTTGATGATTCTCCACTGCCGCCTGGGGAGATCGAAACCTTGTAACCTTACTGAGGGGTCCTCAACTAGATTTTTATTGCCTACTGATGACTGCTGCCATTCAGTTGTCCACAGCTTGTTGATGTTGAAAGAGTTGATTGCTGTGTGCACAGCAGTCTTTATAATGGTACTTCATTTAACGATTTCAGTTAGGAATACAGGAAAATAAATGGTTTGTCTTGCAAATAAAACATATTTTGGAAACATTTGCCCTTTAACGGTCGAATTTGGAAAAATTATTTCTTAAAAACTTAATCTTTAAACGATACCTCATTTATCGATTTCTGTTTGGAATGAATTGAGATAATGGCTTGTGACAGAAAAACACCTTAAAGAAATAATATATATGATTTCCTTCCAACAGTATCAACTTTGTGATCAGACAGACTTTTGAATTTACTGTTGAATATTTCTTGTATTTAATAAAAACCTACCGAGTGTGGTGGTGTAACGGTTAGCGTTTGAATCCCTGTCCGGGCATCCAGATTTGGGTTTTCCATGGTTTCCCAAATTACTCCAGGCAAATGCCGGGATGCTTCCTTCAAAAGGCCATGGCCGAATTCCTTCCAATTCCTTGCCCCCAATCCTTTCCCGTCTCTAGAGGCCTTGCTGTTAAGAGACATTATGCAGTAAAAAAAAAAAAAAAACCTGTTCCTGTGTATTCGTTTTGCTGGTGTGCATAGCAAATTGTACACAGTAATTAGTTATAAAATATTGCTTTCCCCTTTCAGTGCTCACAGCAGAAAGCGACGGAAGCTTCCGCAGACTGCGAACTCCCTGCTTCGAGAGTGGTGATGGACAACCTTCCTGATGAGATACTTCTCAGGATCCTATCGCACATGGAAGCGTGGGAGTTAATTGAATTAACCCAACATGTTTCCAGGCGGTGGAGATGTCTGTCACATGATCCGGAAGTGTGGCGCGGCAAGGAATTCAGTATTGCGTGAGTGTCTGTTCTTTTTAATAGCAGTTATAAAATATCTGAGCACTGAGCACTTTCATATTACCAAACTTCTTGACTTTTGTTGTAGATATCAGCGTGCAGTTATAATAATAGAAATTAGATATTAACGGAAAATCTGTTGATCACCTTAAACAATTTTGGTCTTTTCGCCTCCATTGATGAATAAATGTTTTCGGTCCATTGTCGTTATAAATGCCGTACAATAACTTGCTATGAACTGTGTGAATTTCATTTATTTTTCAATCTGAACATACAGTATTTATTATTATAAACATATCAACTATACTGATTTTCCTAGTTGGGTATTATAATGTTTCTGTTATTAAGAATAGATAACTGTTCCTTTCCTATAGGTTGCATAAATCACAACCGTATTTTTTTTTTATGTTTTTTCCATTTTTTGTTTTAAGCTATATGTCTTGAGATGGTCTCTGCAGTCTCACGCGTATATTAGTAAATCATTGTCGAAACATTCTCGTGTAATTACTGAACTACTGGGTAACGCATTGCCTTTAACTTACAGCCAGATCTAAATCTATACTCTGCAGTTCACAAATATTTGTGGGTGGCAGAGGGTGCTAAGCACCAATGCTAATTCTGCGCATTCCAATCCCGAACAGAACGAGGAAAGAGAGAATACATAAAAGCATCAGTGCGGCATCTTATTTCTCTAATCTTATCCCTCCTGTCATTGCTACCTAAATAGATTGGCGGAAGAAGTAATTCATAGCACTCATAGCTTAAAGAATTTTGCATATTCTCTAATAAATTCAAATGACATCATCTGTCTGCCAAACAATCCCAGCTGAATGTATGTATCAATTCTGTAACACTTTCGTAAGGACTGTAACTAGCAGTCACGAATCGAGCGGCTCTCTTCTGTACTTTCTCTAACGTGTCAATGAATCCCTTACGATACAGATCCCAAACTCCACAACATTAATCCAGATGCGGACGCACTAGTGTTTTGTATGCTATTTCCTTTGTATGAACATTACAGCATCTTAAAATACGACCTATGAATCATAATCTAGAATTAGCTTTGCCTACGACGGAAGTTATGTGCAAGTCCAGTTTCATGTTGCTTTGTACTATTATGCCCAGATACTTCAAGGAATCGACCCTGGCAATGACTGAATCGTTTACTTTGTACTCGTGAACATGCAGAGTCTTTTTATTACTTATTTGCATTGCCTTGCACTTGTTGCAGTTAAGTGTAAGCTGCCATTTATGGAACCATTCCGAAATACTGTGTGAATAAACTTACTACAGCATTAAACGACTGTGTTTTTGTTCAGTGGTGTAATGCCCTGTATAGTATTACATGTTTAAACTACACCCACCAGGATTGATAAATTGCTTGACATTATGTCGGCTAGCGGCTGTGGCGACCACATTGTAGAAAATAAGTTTAAACGAAGTCCGAAACGTTCCATTAGCAATGTAGTCTTCACGGGTGTACCGCCGGATAGTGTTGTGGAAACACAATATTTCGACGGCTGGCTCTGCCGTCTTCTTCAGGTGTGGCGGGCCTGGCTCATAGTAAGCCATCGCCGAGGCCACACGGACATGTATATAAGGAAGAGTGGCACCCGAACCACCTCAGTATCTGTGGGTCAGCCGACCATTACAGATGTCTCTACACCTGAAGAAGAAGGCAGAGCCAGCCGTCGAAATATTGTGTTTCCACAACACAATCCGGCGGTACACCCGTGAAGACTACACTGCAGTCATATGCCGGCAAATTCTTCGTTCTTACGTTCCATTAGGTTGGTCAAAATATCAGTGTTTAGTGACTATCATTTTCATTAATTAATAACCCCGCGAAACCTCGTCTGTTTTACATAGCTCAAGCCGTGACAGGACTAATTGTTAATAATAATTTATAACGACAGAAGTGGCTCAGGGCTTGCAACAGGTGTTTAATTGAAACCCAGTAAAACCTCTGTTGCTGTTATTGTGTCGTAGTGAAGGTTCTGTTGTTGCAGCTCCTCGTGTGCGGACTACGTACCTGTAACTATGCTGCAGCAGATGCCTCAGCTGCGCTACCTGAGGATGCTGGGTAACATCAAACCTTCCATCATCAACGTAGTCTGTGACAACCTGAGCCACCTCACCACTCTGGAGATTGGTTTCGAGCAGGAGATGAGTGTCCCTGTAAGTTGATGTCTCTCGACACTAACTCGTCAAAACCTTAATATACAAAATTATTTTCTCACATTGGATAAGATATTTATGACATTTTTGAAAGTTGTAATATTGGACATTTTTCAGATTTAGAATATTTTGAATAAGAAGAAAGTAACTCATATCTTGAAAAATCTAAACATTTCTTAAAAGAATTTTGTATTTACCTCCATGTTTGATTCCTATCATTTCTTCCATTACTATAGATACAATCCTTAGAGCTGTTGCTTCCATTTTTTTAATTTTCTTTCTGTTAAATAAAATAGGATACACCTCACTAAACCCATGTTATCACTTTCTTGGATTCACACAGTCCAATATCAAAAGCCGCGCTAAGTACATTGCAAATGACAATGTTATGTCATCAACTTGGCTTTCGCCAAGCATTTTGCAGCACAAGCTTATATGTAGGTGCATCAAATTGATTGTTGTAAACCACAGAGTAAAGTTTCATGGTGAAATAACGACCATGTATCTTCACTTGTAGTTTGGCACATTGTAGTCTTACAAAATCAGTAATCTGAAAGTAAGATAGGATAGGGAAAAATAAATAGATACCCGTCACATACCACAGATGAAGGCAGGGGGGCGAGACACGTAAAAACACAAAAAACAAACTGCAAAATATTTCGACATGAGTCTTAATCATGCGAAAGGTGAGACATATGGCAGGGGGAAAAATGGAGGGTTGGGATGTGACCACATCTTTCCCCCCCTGCCATATGTCTCACCTCTAACATGATTAAGACTCATGTCAAAATATTTTGCAGTTTGTTTATGTTTTTGAGTTTTTATGTGTTCAAAATCAGTAATCTTTCTGATACAGAGCTTATATTCTGCATGGAAATGACACACACCACTGTTTTGTTAATGATTGCTTGTTATTCTAAACACGTTTTCGTGCTGTTCCGAGCGTTTGAGGTCAAACGTGTCCCTTGTAAGTAGTGAAAAGGAACTGAAAATTGACTGTAAAATCTCAAAATAGTAAGTTACAGGTTTAGTGTAGGTTGAACTTCCAACTAAGACCAACCAGTGGCAATTTATGCCAGCTCACACGATTCCAACAATCTCAACACTGCTAGTAACAATCTAATCAAGACGCTAAGTAGCGGAAAGGAATCAAATTAGGATAGGGAAATGAGCCACCACTTACCTTTAAATGATGGATGTGGGGCGCGAACACACATAAAAGACACAAACAATACAATAAGAAATTTTTGGGATAAAAACCCTTCGTCAACGGGAGAACATTATGAGAGGTGGGCACAGCTGGAGAATAAAATATTATATAAATTAAAAATATATGTAATAAAATAATAATTTTTATGAAGTAAACATCACCTTAGGTTAGTGGTGGTTCAATATAGGTAGTGGGAAACAGAGATTAAAAAAAGGTTAAACATATGTGCTACTAATAATAATGGCCTGGTATTATCTCAAGTTGAGACCAGGTGGTTGCCTTGTGCCTAGTTTGTACTGGTAGGCAAGTTCCCACCTTCTCAGTTCAGAGAAACTGCTGCTATTAGGGAGAACTCTGATAGCACGGACTGTGAAACGAGTTGAAATTATTCAAGTCGTGGGTTATGGCAGGGCAGCAACTGGGTGCTTTGGGTTCTGTGTGAACACCGTCTGACGGTGGCCATTCATTCTTACAGAGATTGGATTTGTCGTCAAATCTGTATATGAAGCCAGGCAGTGGTTGCATGTTAACTGGTAAATTACATGGGAGGTTTCACAGGTGGTGTGTCCTATGATAGGGAAGCTTTCCCCTATGACAGGGTTGACGAAAGTGGTGGAAGCACAGTGTATGTCACACATCTTGCAGCGTGGTCTGTTACGTGGGAAAGAGCCTAAGTTCAGTTTTCGGTGGCCAGCCTGTTAACTATCCTAGAGCATAAGAAGTGACACCGGAAGTCCATTCTGGTTAATAACATTGTTTAGAAACAATTTATTGTTCTCGATCTAGAAGTAGCCATTAGACAAAACGATTATATAGATTCTTTTCTGAACTTGCAGATTCTAAGATAGATAGAGAAAAATTAGTTGTAAGTATTTTTCACTTGTTACACTCTACATACATAACAAATGTGTTCTCCTTCATCAAGGTCTCTTGTGCAACGTTTTATTAAGGTTCTTCGGTGGTTTAATTACTGATTAATTAATTAAAACAGTCCACCAAAAAAATGTTATGTTGATGTTCGTTTATTTTGATCAAATCAACAAGTCAGCGATATTCACAAGCATAGATACAATACAGAGATGCACTTCTGAATAGTTGCAAAGATAATCTCTGAGACTCTCTGTTAACACTGAATGATATCAACTAGCTAACTAACTTCTCTGTCCAGCCGATCTGTTTATATAGTCTCTATCGAAATTACGAGAATTCTTCAAAGGCATCCGCCCGATATTTCTCGATCATTAACAATCACTCAAACAATCAAACATATTAAAAACAATCGAAATTAATACAAAATTAATTAACAACATTACAAAATGATCAGAAATGGTAATTATAGATACTTAAATACAAAATTATTTACAGAAATCCCTTCAAATGGTAGAAAATTGTCCTGTAGACATCGTAACTTACATTAATACATGGAGTTACAAACATTTAAGAAATTCTCTTGCACCATTCGGTTCTTAAACATATTAAATGGATTTTAAATAATTTTCTTACATAAAACAAAGTCTATATACACTGATTTACAAGAATTTACAAAATAAACATATCAAACCACTTTCAAGCAAACTTTAGCTCACTACAAATACTTCATACAGTACAATGCTATTCAAAATTCAGGTATGAGGGCTGTTACAGTTTCCTTATTCTCTTCACACAGCTACAGTCACACTTACGATCCGGGTAGATAGAAACGGAACACTCCTAACATATGGTGATACAGGATGCATTAAATAAACACCCCCAGCACCACTTTGTGATGCGATCGCTACAATACAACTGCAATGTTCCTCCTAATCCTCCAAACCGGCCTGCGATGCTCCATCATTGCAAGGTCACAGACACTTAAAACCCTCTGTTACCTTACAAATTGTGCGTGATCGTATGAGCCACGTCAGGTTGTTGTGTGGTTTGGATTCCACGTTATACCATAACCGTAGCCGTGATGAAAGAATGCACTGCAAATCGTAAATCTGTCTTGCAGGTTGCTGAACAATCCTTCTCCTGGCCAACAATCCCACACGAGTTTACCACAATAAATAGTATACTTATAGGAGATATCTCACAAATTTTACCGTATGATAGATTGACATTTCTGTTGTTAATAATTAAGGTAGAGTACAATATGCATAAGTATACTACACTTTTTAAATGTAATTTTTTGCCATTGTGAGAACTGGTTATATCAGCTTTATATTTAAAAACATATATTTAAGGAAATTATCTGAACAATGTGCATTGCAGCATTTTTCTACTCAGATTTTGAGTCCCTCTTTTGTGCTTGAATTATAATTACAATCGTAAACTACTGCAGATAGTCACTTACCATATTACAATATACTGTGGCTATTGTTATTTAATCAATGGAAGACTCATGCGTGACTGTTTCTGTTGAATGCAGCCATATCATAAAAAAGGTCTGTGTGTCTCATTTTCTATCTTCTTTAGCAGCTGTTAAAACTGACATAAACTATTGCTGCCATCTAAGTGTTAAAAAATGTTAAATATCTAAGAATAAAAAAAACATATCCTCACTTAACTTCAGTACTATTAAGTAATTTGATTGTTTGACATTAATGGAGTCTTAATATTGGGTTTTACTAAGTGAATTTATGTTTTAGTACATTTGTGTTACATAAGAACATAATGGTCTGTCATTGGACACTGAGTATACTTCTAGTGGGTCTTTAGGACAAAATTGTTTGACCCTTCAGTGGACTAATGATTGGCATAATGTAGAATCAGTTAGGATAGAAACATCTTTAATATTCTTCGTAACCAGAAGAAAATCTTTGTTTTCTCCCACACAAAAACAAGGAACACCAGCGTAACTGTTATGACATTTATAGGTAACAATGAAAGGCAAGAAATGCCACTAGGCAACATTTATATGGAAAAGAAAGGTAAAATACACCCAACACTCACCAAAGTTGAAGGGAGGAGGGCAGCAGCAACACAAAAAATACACAAACAAACAAATTGCACATGTTCGCCTGGGGCAAAAAGACAAATCAGCAGTGGTGGCACATAGTTTGACTGAAGGACACGGTTTCGATTTCGAAGCGACTGAGGTGCTGACACATGCGAGAGGCTTCTGGGACAGCGTCATTAAAGAAGCATTTGAAATTCGCCTCACGTCTGATTTGGTAAACAGGGATTGTGGATTCCAGATAAGTGATGCATGGATTCCTGTAATTGAGGCTGCTCATCACCAACGCTCTGTTTTTTGTGTTCCGCGGGCGTCTAATGACATCTGAGATGCTGCTAGGCCATGCCAGTTTACAAACAACACGCTCAAGGCTGACTTCAAGGCAGACTTCAAGACTTGCAACTGCACCTGAAGATGGCTACGGAGAATAAAGTCGCCGAAATATTGTGCATCAATAATAATATTACTCAGTTTGTTTCCCGAGAAACGTTTATAAATAAACAATGCCGAGAAAAATTACATTCATTTATAAATTGCACAATATTTCGACACGAGTCTTAATCACGCGAGAGGCGAGACATATGGCAGGGGGATTCATGTTGTTCGTGTATTTTTTGTGTTGCTGCTGTTATGACATTTAGTGATAGAACAGTGTGTTGGATTCTATAGCAGCAGCAGTGTGAAGAACTACCTAATCTATTTGTAAACTATTAGAAGCAAACAGTCTCCTTGGCATTTTATTTATAAATTACATTCTCTTCACAAAAATCATGCATCAGAACATGCGAAACTCATATTTGGCTTTAAAATTGTGGTAATCATGCAAAATTATGAGAACATTCAAAGAAAAGGTGAAATTATTACGAAGAAGATAAATTTAAGTCGATTAACGGCAGAGATGAATTTTGCTTTGTAACCGTTTATTTGTGCAGCTGGTGGCGAAGCTGGTGGAGAGGTGTCCAAACATCAGGTCTCTGGCGCTCCCACACCAACTGCTGTGCGACAGACGCAAAGCGCAGTCGTTCGCCCAGCTCCCCCTACAGTCGATGCAGATCAGAATGGACTACGCGACCAGGAACCAGCGTATTTACCTGAGGGCATTTGCGGACGCCTGTCCCGAGTTATCCAAGTTGGACGTGACCGGGCTGTGCAATATTCGCGTACGAGATCTGCAGTACTTCTTCAGGGCGAGGAGCCAGACGCTGACCCACGTCACGATACCGTGGGCCATGTGCACCCGGTATAAAAGAAGGTAAGCAGTGAAATCTCTAAATCTGTGGTCCAGTAGTCATTAGCTTCCTGGATTTATAATTTGAAGCAATACCAGAAATAAATAAATTTGAAGCATTTGAAATGTGGTGCTACAGAAGGGTGCTGAAAATTAAATGGACGGAAACGAACGAGTTTTGGAAATGATGGGTGGGAAAAGAAGTTTGTGGAAGAAGCTTACAGAAAGAAGAGACAGGCTGGTAGGTAATATTTTGAGACATGCTGGATTGGCTAATTTGTTAGTGGAGGGAACAGTCGAAGGTAAGAACTGTAGAGGAACACAGAGATTAGAATATATGAAGTAGATAATTGAGGACGTGGGTTGTAAGGGGTATGTAGAGATGAAGAGGTTGGCACAGGATAGGAAGGGATGGAGGATTGCATCAAACCAGTTGACAGTGCAAAAAAAAAAAAAAAAAAAAATTGAATCAACTTGAGAACTTTCACATCCAGTAAGTTTTGTGGAAGTAATAAAGGACTGCTGAAGTTACTGCTTAATTTCTTCTATAAATAAGAAAAGAAATATCACTAAAATTTTCTTGAACAAAATGCGTGTGTCAGTTGTTTTGCTGTCATCAGCATCTCAACTGCTATCCTCTGTTTGTTGAATCTTGTGTTAACCTCTCGATCCCAACATATTCCTTACAACCTATGTCCAGCAAATTAACCAATCCAGCATGTCTCAAAATATGACCTACCAGCCTGTCTCTTCTTTCTGTAAGCTTCTTCCACAAACTTCTTTCCTCACCCATCATTTGGGGGTATCCACTAATAATGGGAGGTGTTTTTCCACAATTCCGAATCCCCCCCTTTTCTGGTCAGACTTTGTCGGATCTAGTCGGACCGCCCCCCTCTCTAAAATGACATGATATTTTGATGGAGAAACACCTCCCCCTCACCCTACTTATCAACCTCACAAATTTTTGAGACCTTTTTATTAGGTCTCATGCTTCCAAGAGCACCTAAGGTTGGTTTTTGGACCAAATATCCCCCCTAAAGTCAACTTTCACGTCATTTGTTCTGCATTGGCCATCAGTTGTAGTTTTAGTTCATAAGTAACAGAATTCACTTAGTTTTTCTGTTGCATCTGATCCTGTTTTTATATTTAGTCTACTTTTGTTGTTGAATTTCTTTTACCTTTTTTCACTCCTTTCTTTGGTTTTTATTTAGTCAAAAATCTTCCCTTGGTATATTTTTAATGCCATTTAGTAATTTCTTAATATCCACACTCTTTCATTATAAGAGGGCAATATAGTAAACGTAATAAATATCAGATTCTGCCCGAAGGGTGAGCTGTAATGCTGTCACTGAGAAGGAACAGATTTCAGTTTTCCAGTAGGATGTTGAATATTAGGTAACAGATGTAGAGCTTGGTGAATATTATTTTGGAAAGGGTGGCTCAGGATAGAAGTTTGTGTAAATGTTTTATAAATGGAAGAGACAGTAGGTGAGGTAGAAAGGTGTTAGTTGATTTTGGGGGAGGTAGCTGTGATGATATTATGTATTACATTGTGAATCTTCCCTTATGCTGTATTTTATATAAATAAGTTTCATTAATTTTCATTTTCCTGGTGTCACATTGCTTCAATAGGTCTACATCAATCAACTATATTTTTTGATTGCGTTGCAATTCCAGGTTTTCCACCTATGCTGCAAATTACCTGAAAATAGTCATATATTTATATTTCAGTTTACCGTTAACAGATACTTCTCCGTGCTTTCATTGAATAGGATCAGAGCAGGTGAAGACTGAACAGCTGCAGGGTGACCTGGATAGAATATATAAATGGGTAGGACAGCGTGGAATGAAGATAAATAAATGCCAAGAAGGGTCAGCTTATTAGGTATACAGATAAAAAACTAAAGGTTAATTATGAATATAGGTTGGGGTCAGAATTGCTTGTTGAAAGCTTGAAGTGTAAATATTTTGTCATAATATTTCATAACAAACTCAACTGGGCAGAGCACATTGGGCAGGTGGTAGGAAAAGGGTACAAAATCCTTCATTTACTGGAGAGGATGATGAGAGGATGTTCCAGAGAAGTTAGGGAGTTGGGTTACAAAACTTTGTTCAGACCATTGGTTGAATATGGTGGTGTAGTTTGGGACCCAAATTTTGGTTATCAAATTCACAAGTTGGAAGGTGTGCAGAGAAGAGCAGCTATATTTGTTTGTGGAAATTATTGCAGGACCCAGTCAGTAACTGACGTGATAAAGGAGCTGGGTTGGGAGTAAT
Source organism: Vandiemenella viatica (assembly GCA_031002005.1). Classification (NCBI taxonomy): domain Eukaryota; kingdom Metazoa; phylum Arthropoda; class Insecta; order Orthoptera; family Morabidae; genus Vandiemenella; species Vandiemenella viatica. Next base: position 34,824 of record JARYHS010001486.1, on the reverse strand, counting down.
TGGAGAGTGAAGAGAGTGCTGGGAATTTACAGGGCATATCAACACAATTACACTTCTTCTTGCCTTCAGGCCAGTACTTTTCAAATACTGCAATAGGCAACTCCGGCCCACCCAAACCAGTTTTCTCTTTCTCAAACTATCTGTACGAAACAGCAAGCCAAAAATTATTCTTCTTAGCTTCTTTAAACTCAATTATCATAATATTTTCCATATACACAAATATGATTTTTAATATTAATTACTATAATGAATGAGGAGGTCATGTACCTCACAAACTGTAATAGAAGAGAAAGATTAGAAGGTATGAAGTAGATACGGGTGGGATTCAAAAGTAATGAGCCTTTGCTCAAAAGAACAGATTTATTGAGCAAATCAGTACAACTTACTAATAGTCTTCAAAAAAGGCTGCTCCTGCATCAATACCCTTTTGTAGGCGGCTTTTCCATGACTCGAACGTGTCCACGTAGTCCTGTTCCGGCATGGATGCCCTTGATCGAGTGGAAGAATTATCTTTTCAGCACTGATTTTAAGTGCAGAATGTAGGGAGGCTGGGGGCCAGGTAGGCGCTCACGAGGAAGGCGTGTAATCGTGGTGAAGCTTCCAGCTGTCCTTGATGTACCTTCACTTGTACATGATGATTCTTTTCAGCCTTTTCAGGACTTCCAAGTAGTAAACAGCATTCACGGTCATTCCGAATGGGACAAACTCGTATTCGACTATCCCCCTCGGTCTGAAGAAGTCAATGGTCTTCGTCTCACCTGCGCTTTATTGGGACGGGGCGAGTTTGAGGTGTGCCATTCAGAGCTTTGACGTTTTCTCTCTGGGTCGTATTGGAAAGTCCAAGTTTCGTCGCCAGTTATAACTTTTTCGAGAAGGCCAGTATTGTCTCTGCACATTTGTAGCAGTTCTTGACATCGGAGCACTCGGTTGTTTTTTTTGCTCTTCGGTCAAAACTCTCGGCACGACTTTGTCGCAGATCTTCCACACGTGCAAGTCCTCAGGAACAATGCATTGCACCGTTGCCTCCGATAAGTCCAGGGCCTCCGCTACTCGGTCGAGACTTAAGCGCCGGTCCGTGTTCAGAAAATCGAGCACTCTATGCATATTAACGACAGTTCAGGCCGACTACAGGGTGTCCCTACCGGGGTTTGTCAGTCACCTCTTCCCGGCCCTCCCTAAAAGCCTTGTTCCACTTTTTTGCTTCAGAATAAGATAGACACTCAGTCCGAAACGCCTGTCGATGCGCCGTAAAGCAACAACAACAACCACCAAATGCCTGTCGAAGCATTTCGAACGGAGACTTACCCAACCGGAAGCAGAACTTAATTTCTAACAAAATTTCCAACACGCCGTGTCACGCACTACTACACAGGGGTTCCCGTCGAGGCCGATCCTACCGCTCCGAAAGCTCGGAGGCAACTGAGCTCCGTTGTGTTGTGAAGTCAACACCCCCCACCACCGCTGCTGCCAAGCGGGGAACGGGCGACGTACACTTGCGTCAGAATAAAATGAGGCTCACTACTTTTAAATCCTACCTTGTAGTTGGGATATAGATTGTAATGGTTAGGAACAGGTCAGGGAGGAGAAACTGATTACTTTATTATGTGGGTCCACAGGCGTGTATTTCCCTTCCTGGGAGTGTGTACCGCACTGACTCACATAATACTGTCCGACTGCAACATGTTCTATGAGGATGAGCTGTCGGAGGCCCTCACCGTGCTGGGCGGCCTGCCGAACCTGCGCTCGCTGAGTCTCGGCGGTCTCCAGAAATACCCGACGGGGCTGGCCGCACTCGCTTTCGAGTAAGTACCTCACGATAATACTATCCGACTGCAACACGTTCTACGGGGATGAGCTGTCGGAGGCGCTCACCGTGCTGGGCGGCCCGCCGAACCTGCGCTCGCTGAGTCTCGGCGGTCTCCAGAAATACCCGACGGGGCTGCTCGCACTCGCTTTCGAGTAAGTACCTCACGTAATACTGTCTGACTGCAACACGTTCTACGAGGACGAGCTGTCAGAGGCGCTCACCGTGCTGGGCGGCCTGCCGAACCTGCGCTCGCTGAGTCTCGGCGGTCTCCAGAAATACCCGACGGGGCTTGCCGCACTCGTTTCGAGTAAGTACTCTAACTTTCTTCAAATACTGAAAACTTTTGAGTAATAAACCCATCTTAAATTATCCAACAAATAGTTGACGGCTGCGATGAAACAAAGCGCGAGAGACGGACAAACAAATTTACAATATTTCGGTAATGACCTCTTTCAAGTAGTAGAGAAACAGGCCATTAGGTTGTGGACGTGTGTGCCACAGAACATCACCCAATGACTGGCTAGGTATTGGGGGAATGGCTAAGGAGTAGGCTATCGATATATCCACAATGTCTGACACAATATATTGCAGGTGATGGTATTATGTAATAAGGGTACCTAGTACTGAGCGAAAAATTACTACTAGAGCTCGGAGCAACTACGAAGGCGGGTCACGGGTGGATGCGCAGTAGCCTGTGGAGCTGTACCACGTGACTCACAGCCAGTCGCGTGTCAGTGGCTTTCCTGTGTTCGTTCTGTGCGCGTCGTGCTGTGTTCGTCAAGTTTACAGTTTATTTCACTTATAGTGCTCCGTGTTTAGTGATTATTTTGCCCTCATGGGGTTCATTATGAGTGATGGTAAAGAATCACGCCAAGTGTTGCACAAACAAGCGAGAGGAATAGTGTTCCGTGTGTGTCAGTACTTAGTCTTCTTCTGAGTCCGCGCCACCATGTGGTGCGAGTCGCGCCGTTGCCAAGTGCCAGGAGCAGACGGCTGAAGCTTGTGGTGTTGGTTTGCGTGACAGAAGCAAATTGGCAGCGTCGCAACACATCTCCCCTCTCTCTCTGCGCAGAACGCGAAGCCCACCCGCCTTGGTACGTGCTCCGAACTCTAGTTAAAAACAATAATTTAAAAAAATTAATTTAGCATTGCCGATAGATCGATAGTCTACTCCTTAGCCGTTCCCCCACCGTATCTCTCACTACCTAGCCATCATCGGGTGACGTTCTGTGTGCTGTCATGTCCTGAACCTAATGGCCTGCTTCTCTACTACTTAATGGAGGTCATTACCAAAATGTTGTACATTTGTTTGTCCGCCTTTTGTGTTTTCTTTCATCGTAGCCATCAACTTTGGTATGTGATGGGCTAATTTCCCTTTCCTTTATTATTTATATCCCCTACAAGCTGCTTCCATTTAGTTTCTTCATCAAATAGTTTCCCATCTATGGATTTCTGAAGGGAAAACTTCCGACATCTTTCGGTGTAAAACAGGAGGTGAGGTTGTACTGCCTTGGGCTGCATGTGCTTAGTTACTTTTTCTAACTTTTTTTTTTTTTTTTTTTTTTTTTTGTATATGCATTGTTTTTCGCTTCTTGAAGCCTCACTGCTTATTTTCTGTGAGAGTACATTTTAGCAAGGAATAATTGCTTTCTCTGTTATTATTTATGTCATTGTAATTGAGCAGTGAAGTGACATTTAAGTTTCCACTGCTTGGATGTACTATTGCGATTTCTCTGTCTCGCAGGTCTATCGGGCTGTCTCAACTGGAGGTGCTGAACATAGATTACAGCAACGTGGAGGAGAACGTAGTGTCGGCCGTGTGCAGGGGCTGCCCCCGGCTGAGAGTGCTGAGTCTGACGGAATGTTTCGAGCTCACCGACGAAGCTCTCAGGCACTTGTATCTTCTCACCAAGCTCGAGGTGTAAGTGGCTCGTTCACTTAATCGTTTTTTTTTTTTTTTTTTAATGTTATATTGGCTATTTAACACTAATTATTTTTCTTCAGTTAGACAAAGTAAGGAATGATGAGGCGCTGGAACGAGTAGGAGAGCAAACGTCCCGTATGAAAACAATAAGGAACAGGAAAAGGAACTGGGTTGGTCATGTGTTCAGGAATGGGTGCCTGCTTATAACTGCTCTGGGGGGATTGTAAATGGAGGTAAAAGAAGAGGTTCACAAAGAAACAAAATGCTTCATGACATCATAGTAAATAGGAAATATAGAGACAAAGAGACTGAAGGAACAAAGGGAATCGTGGAAGGCTGTCACTGTGAATGGACCTGTTGAATGGCAGAAAATGATGATGATTTTTTTGTAAAATAGAAGATTATCGTCAATTGTTTTCAAAAGCAATACACAAGCTTATGTTTTGTTATTCCTGTTGTTAAATACATAATTTCAAGACAGATAAGTGTATTTCTGGTGTTGTAACACATTGTTTTTGTTATTAGTAATGAGATTATAATTTGCGGTTTGTGCCGTCAATTTACTCTAAAGGTTTCACATTACCCCCACATGTCTTTCCTAATTGGCTTATCTTCCTGCCTTTGTCTTACAAAGGTTGGCTGCCAATTGTAGAATTCAGATTTGATTCATGCTGAGAGGTGTAATGTGGTAAAGTATTAACATGAGTTTCTTTTGTCGAGAATCATTGCATTGAAATGTTCCATAGTGTTCAAATACTGTCTACATTATGCAGATTGCAAGGAGCAAGAGGAAAAATTCTCTTTCATAAACCTGTTGTTACTGAATTGAATCTGCTGGCAACTTTTTTTATTTATTTATTCAAATATGTATACAGATAATTCCTGGCACTCAGTTTCAACAATTATGCATACAATAAGTTTTTTAAATGCCATTTTTTGTGGAAAAACAACTTCATTATGTTAAGGAAGGATAGGGAAATATGACCCAACACTTACCACAGATGAAGGCGGCTGGGACGACGAACAAAAAACAAACCTACCATCCGCGCCTGAGACGCCATTCACCAGTCGGCCGTCTATGTGTACACATGTGACGGCGCCTGGTGCTTCACCTTCTGCACGTTTAAGGCTGTTGTAGGCCGAAATATTGCGCTTCTCTTGTGTTTGTTTTTTGTTCGTCGTCCCAGCCGCGTTCATCTGTGGTAAGTGTTGGGTCATATTTCCCTATCCTTCCTTAATTTTATTGCCTTAAAGCTTTTTCCTGCTCATTGTTATTATAACTTCATTATGTTGTTTGAAAACAAAGTAACATTTGAAAAATGGAAATATTTGCTGTGGCAGGTATGAAATAGAAATAGCGTTACTCGACCATTACTGTTGGACAGATGTTCCTTTGACACAAGGGGACAGGAGGGTCGAAACTAGACGCTATATAACACTGTAGCTAACTTCGAAAGAAGGTAGAAGTCCCTATTAAAGAAAATGAGAAAATGGAGGTTGGAAAATCTGAGAGTGATGGGGGCACGTGGATGTGATGTAATCCAAGAAGATTTGATACACAGTAAAGTGTCCAAACAACAATTGAAAGATGCCTTAGTGTATTTTGAAAGCCTCCTTTGTAATAATAACCTCATTGCACCAGAACTGTCTCTATCACTCAGTGAAGAAATCATTGTAAGAGGGGAAGAAATGTTGCAAAATATGTTTGTTGCAAACGCTTGCCGGAAAAAAAACACTTCTTTTTTATGAACAACAGATTGACATTAAAGTAATCAACAACAGTGGTGCCTATAAAGAAGTCAAAATGAGTCTCAACACAAACGATTCATCAAATGAATATAAACCAGACAAGAAGAAGAATAAAAAGAGTACAACTACCTACCTGTAGACTAAAACATTAGATCTGTCACTTAGGGCAAAGAACATCGAGGCTGGGGTTTCAAAAATTACAAAAAAGGGGTGCTATTTATCCAGATGGGAAGAGCAAATTAAATGTGGTGGTAGCAAATTTGGTAAGTATTGTACCATCGATTCAAGGACAAATGATTGCTTCGTAGAATTTCAACAAAACTCCCAATGTAGAAAGTACAGTAGAATTCCAACTATCCAAATCAATTGGGGCTGGACCCTATTCGGATGGTAAAAAATTCAGATAATTGGATTTTTTCTGAAAAAGGATCTATTTTAATTAATTACTGTATGTATGTTGAAAATCGGAGAAAAAACTGTTTTAAAAGAAAAAGAGCTTTTAATTAATTAAATGAAAAGGCAGAACTTTTACATGTTAAGCGCACTTACAAGGGCTGTACATCAGTACAGTATGTACGTACTGTACCGTAAATAAAAGTCAATGCTTGCTGAACATCTCTGTCATAGTTAGCTGTTTGGCTGTATTCATCCACTTGACAGTGAGAAGTTGCATGTGGTCACACTCGGGCTGACGCTCTGTCCACTTCAACACAGTTTCAAGGCCGGCAAATGGTCGACTAGATGATGGTTCTACTTCGACATTAAGGTCATCTTCTTCGTCGACACTTTCTTCTCTCACACTTCCAATAAGTTCATCATCATTTAGAATTTCGTACGACAAATCACACACCACCCACTCTCCTATATCTTCAGCACCAACTTCTGAACTTCCAGGAATTTTCAAAAGAACGTTTCTTAATTAAAAAACAGTTAAGATATTCAGTGGTTTGGATAGTCAGAGTTCTGCTGTTTTTGAGTTTCAGTATTTCAATACCAGTTTTCTTGACAACGGTGAAGAAGTGCGAGCTACTGTTTTGCCACATTACATCTCTGGACATGAGCTATTATCACACACGGCATGAATCGAATTTGAATTTTACAATTGGTGGTCTCCCCTTGTAAAATGTATTTGGGTTGTATGTTCTTGGCAAAGAACTGTGAAACATTAATACATAATGGAAAATTGTTTGTATTATTATCAGTTTTGCCTCAATGAAACAGTGTTAATGTGTCAAATCTGTTTCTTATCTTCCGTGCAGATTGGATTTGAGTGGGTGCCAAGAGCTGAGTGGCGAAGCATTGAAACACGTGGCGCGGGTGAAAACGCTGCGGAAGCTGTTCCTCAAGAAGCTGAACGCACGGCGTTTGGAGCCCGACCTCGAAAGGATATTGGACATCACCACTCTCGAGACGCTCAGCTTCAAGTATACGGAAAACGCCAGCATCTTCCCTTTCGACAGGCTTCCTGGAAAGCTTGTCCATCTAAGGTGAGTCATCATCATCATGATCATCATCATCATCATCAAGGGTTTTCTGCTGTTGAGCAGGTTCATGCACAGTGACAGCCTTCCAAGCCTCCTTTTGTTCTGCCATTCTCTTAGTCTCTATATATTTACCACGATGTCATCAATCATTTTCTTCCTTCACCGACCTCTTTTCCCTCAGTTTACAATCCCTTCCAGAATTTTTTTTAAGCAGGCATTCATTCCTGAGTAACATGTTTTATTATTCTGTTTGGTCACTAATCTGGACACTTGTACATGTGAATAGAAATGGGTTTCCAAATAATTCTTATGACCGGCCATCTCAGAATGTTAAAAATTATGTTTTCATGTAAAATTGGTGCATTGTTCATAATTGAACCAGAAAAAAAAAAGAATATCATGTAGGAGGAGGACACAAAATTCATTGGGTGAAAAGGGAATCTGTAGTAATTTACAAAAATCTTAATAATTTCAAGAAAGAAAGCGGCTATGGTTTGAGCCAAATGTGGAAGTGTGTACTAACAAATGAACACATTGTAACGACTGCAAGATCGCTCCACAATGTACAATTTTTTCAATAACACCACTTGCGAATAGTGTGAAATTTTGTATTATACATTGTTAATAATGCCGATTTATAAGGAACTGGATTGGAAAGAAGTTATTTACTGTTTTGTTTTTTGATTGCTAGTACCATTGTTTTGTTTTACAAATTTACTATTATTTACCAGCTGTTTGATTTTTTTTTTTTTGTTACATTTTTAAGTAAGATTATTGAACGGATAAGCCAATATCTGACATTTTCTTGCAAATTAAACACGGAGTTATCAGTTACAGCGTGTGACGGGTGATGGCATACAGATGAGGCATTTCAATCTCTGCCTCTTTTTAATGTTCCATCAGTTGCACAGGAAACATAGATTATGGGGACTGGTAATTAGTTTACCAAAAACATTGAAAGAATGTAAAATTAAGATTCGTAAAAGGGGCAAATGTTGGTGGGTGTGAAATTACATTCAAAGAATTTAAGATAATAAATATGAAAATAGAAGATTGCTACTAGACCATATGCTCCATCTTCTGTATTATTTCGTAAGCTCACCTATGTTCCCTGTGCAACTGACGGAACGTTAAAAACAGGAAGAGATTCAAATGCCTCGTCTGTATGCTATCACCCGGCACACCATACAACTGATACCTCTTTGTTTATATTTGCACTAAAATGTCAAAATATTGGCTTATCCATTCAATAATTTTCCTTAAAATTGTAACAAAAAAATCAAACAGCTGGTAAATAATAGTAAGTTTCAAAACAAAAGAAGAGTTAGCAACCAAATTAGAGAACAGCATCAAGTGTCAGCCTTATCTCGTAAATTAACAGAGACCAGAGGAACCATTAAAAGAATTTAGAGGTTATGTCAACAATTTAATAGCTAAGCAACTGCCATCAAATTAATTGCCATAATACATTAATTAAGTTTGTGTTTCGTAGCATGTCATAGTTAAAAAAAATTGATAAACTTTACAGCTGAAAAAACATCTTTTGCTAATGAAAGCAACATAAAAAACTTAAATTATCCATTGCCTCTGCTGTAACTACTAGTGACAATTGTCATTCCTGTTTAGGCTAATTTCCAGTTTAAATTAGACTTTCACTAATATCCAAAGTTTTTACATTACAATTTATTTACTTTTTTCATATTTTACTGGCAACTTTCGTTAATGGTCTTTGTTTATGTTCGCTTTTACATGAGTTATAATATTGTTTAAAGTGGACATCAGACTAAATCTGTTACCATATCAAGTATTCTGGCAGTTAATTTTTTCTGAGTTGCTCAACTGTTCGATAATATGGAATCTGTATTTAGGGGGTAGGTACAGTCGGCACATACAAATATTTGTAGAAATTTCATTTTCTCCAAATCTATTTAAATTTGAAGGTTCAAATTTGGTAGCTCCATAGAACTGTTATAGTTATATGTAAAAATTGATTTTTAAAATAAAAATATTATTTAACAATATGTTACTGTACCATCCAAACTGACAGTTAAAAATATGCCATAATTAAGGTCTTTTAGCAAGCACAATATTTAAAATTTTGCAGAAATATTTTTTTAATCTTGTAAACTAATATCCGGGCAATTAGTTATACCATTAATATAACACATTTAACTTTATATTTGTTGTTAAAATTTAAAAAATTCAAGAAATTAAAATTCTTGCTTTTTTTGTTTAAACATATAGGCATATTTTCTGTTTGTGAAAAGTTGCATAAACAGTAATGGTAGGGGCTGTAGTAATTTGTGTGTAGAACGTGTCCTGCAAATTTGAAAAAGATCTATGCTTGTGGAAAAAAGTTCTTTAAAATCAATTGATGAACTGCTGTTTTGAGATATTTAAGGTTAAAGATTTGGTTTACCTTCAAGTGCAGTAAGATTTAAGTGGCTGTCAGTCGTGCAGGACTTTGCTTAATCACGCATAATTCCCACACTATCAAAGATTTTAAATAAATTTTTCACCAACATGAAGTCATAAGTAAAAACTATTTTTGTAAATCGAAAGTAAAAAATTATTTTTTTGAAACCTGATAATTGTACGTACCCCCGTAAGTTCTGTTCGTTCCACACACCAAATATGACATTATGAATGCCCAGACTCAATAAAAAAAAAAAAAATATGCATTCGAAGCACACAGGAACTTTTAAAATTGTGCAGAGCGAACTTTAATGGTCAAATACAAGTCAAGTTTGTGTTTCAGCAAGTTCGAATCTACGACTTTGGAGACAATTATATGATAGCGCGATCGTCCCTGTCCGTGTTTAATACCTATGTCTATTAATACTTCTTTGAGATCAAGAGATTTCGTTCAGCCTAAGGGTGAAACACAGATGAAGTTTGTATTTGGTCAGATCGGTTCAACCTGTTATAATGTTTGACCCTAAAAACTGCAACTATTCCAGACCAGTAACGATACGCAAAAAACGGTCACAGGGTCACAGTAGTGAATAATAAATTAATGACTTTCTTGTGTGTTTCCGGCAGAGTCCTGGATATGAGGGGAGCCAGAATGAACGCTGTGCTCGCCTGGCTACGCAAGGAAATGCCCGGCCTGCAGGTCTACACGTCCTGGGCTTGAAAAGAGTTTCAGAAATTGAGCCACGAGAGTATTGTGTGTCAGTAATATTTTCTCTGATAAGGAAGAAAGTGCATCAGCAGATCCCAGGGCTGGTGCTGTGGACACCATTCATTGATGCGACTGAATGAGTGGGGAAATTATACCTGCCGGGATGGAGGTCCTCTATAATTTTCATTTATGGATGTTTGTGTGTTTATGTATTCTGAGCTGCTTTTTGTAGAATAAAACGATGTTTGAATATTGTTACTTGGCAAAAATTTCTGTGTTTTTGGATATTCCCTGCTTACGTCCCCCCCCTTTATTTTTTAAAAAAAAAAAAAAACAACACCTTTATTGAAATTTCGGGTAAGTAATTGCTACAATCTTACATAAATATTGTTCTCGCATGACCAGCAGAGTTAAAGGTGTGCTGTAATGACATTTACAATTGCACAATACTTTGACAATCTGATTTGTTGTCGCCATCTTCTGGTGATCTGCGGTCAAGCTGGCGCGTACTGGAAGCTTCTGGAACAGCATTCTCACTGAAGCAGTAGAAATTTGACTCGCATCAAACCTCGTCAACCGCGACAGCGGGTACCAGCTGAGTGAAGCTTGGACGCCACTCGTCGATACTATTCGTCGACAGCACGGTTGGCACACGCGTGACACAGTGCGTCCAGATCAGCGGAGAGTTCCCTAGTAATAGGAGCGAACATTACTGAGCAGCTTATGGCGGAGGCTTTGCCTTCTGTTTTTCCATTTAACTTACTTGTGACGAAATAAGATCCCAGCTATGATTGGTTCCAAATCTGGCCAATAACGTGGCAGTATGGCTCCATATGAGGCTGGCCCGCAACGGATCTGTTTCAATATAGCAAATGGATAAGTAATTTATGGCGGAAGCTTGCTTTCCAATATGTCCGTCGAACAAGCGATTACTTTTGGCCCGTCTGCTACAGGCTATGCGATCAGGGGAATAAAACCGTACTTTGGCGCCAACACGGCATCAGATCAAGTTACGACGAGACTTGACCCCTGCTACGACTGGTTCCAGAGCCGACCAATCACAGCGCAGCAGGCCAAGTCTGGGCTGGCTCAACACCATCCCACGGTTTCGACCGCAGTTCACCAGAACATGGCGACAACGAATAACATCGCCGAAATATTGTGCAATTGTAAGTGTAATTACAGCACACCTTTAACTCGGCTAGTCACCCGAGAACAATATTTATATTGCCAACGCCGAAAAAGACTGCGTTCTTATATATGTTACAACCTTATTGCCAGTTGCTAAGAATGTTGACTGTCAGTCTGGAATGCCTAAACATTGTATGTCACTCATGAAATTAACATCCAGAAGAGCATCACTAGGATTTCTTAAGCTGTCATAGTGCTTATTTTTAATTCTTTTGCAGTTTATTTACGTCAAACTACTTTGCATCTTCTAGTATTATAGTTGCTTCAAATTTTTAATATATCATTTATCCATATTTTTTGCTGTACAATTATCTGTTATTACTGTTGCAGCTAAAATAAGGTTAATTATTTTACATCCAAGCAACATAATTTAAGATCTAAAAAATTGGGGTCTCTTTTAGCAGTATAGTCGAACTCCAATTATCCAAATCAATTGGGACCGGACCCCATTCGGATAATCAAAAATTCATTTTTTTCTGAAAGAGGGTCTAGTTTAATTAATTATTGTATGTTGAAAATGGGAGAAAAAAATTTTCAAGGAAAAGATCATTTAATTATTTAAATGAAAAGACAACACTTTTACATGTTAAACGTAGTTACAATTGCTGTACATTAGTACAGTATGTACGTACCTTACTGTAAATAAGTCATTGCTTGCTGAACATCTCGGTCAAAGTAAGTTGTTTGACAGTGATGTTGCATGTGGTGTGTAGGCAGAATCATTATTTTCTAAATCGTAGTTAAAAAAACGATTCGGATAGTCGGAGTTCAGATGATTGGAGTTCTACTGTATATAGACACCTGGTGAAACTTTTAGCAAAATTAGACACAGTTGGTATCTACATTACAACTTATTAATTAGTTTTTCAGTTTTCTATGGTCTAGAAGTATAACATTAGGTTTTTTAATTTTTCAAGTAAAAAGTTTAGTAGTCACTCTTTGGATCCTTGTAAGTCTACACAACGAATGGCAAAGGAAACGAATTTTCATTCTTTTCAAACATATTTTGGAAATTGCCTCCCGAGAGGTAATATTCTCTATTAGGAAACAGTGGGGCCACTGAACGATAGAATGTAGGTAGGCTTTCTCGGTGAATCAGTTGTATAAAATGTTCTCAAGCTTTCCACCAGGAGAGTGCCGAAGGATGGGTCCGGAGTCCGGCTCCAAAACGTTGCCTCTTATTGACGAGCTCTCCCAGTGGAAAGCTCGAGAAGATTTTATATAAAGGATCACTGAACTTGGTGGGTGATAGCGGCAGAGCAGGAATGCTTCCATTTAGAAAGAATCTATTTTTTTCAAGAAATTTTAGCTTTTGATAGCTTTCAAAAAACACATTTCTTAACTTTCTACAATTACTAACAGCTGAGATATATATTTATGGATAATGGAAGCAAAGAAACTGCCGTTGGGCACTAAAACAAGATAGGATAGGGAAAAAAATGACCCATCACTTACCACAGGAGGGCGAGATAAACACTGCCTTAATCATCATCTCGCATGATTAAAGCTGACGCCGAAAAATTGTGCAATTTTTTTTTGTTTTATTTGCGTGTTCATCTCGCCTTCCTGCCTTCATTTGTGGTAAGTGATGGGTCATTTCCCCCCTATCCTATCTTATTTTAGAGATGTATATTTAAGCATATTGCTGTCTTCAGTAACCATAAATGGCTATCACATCATCGAAACCTTAATTATTATTAATAGGAGTTACTTTGTATCTTTAAGTGATGAAAACGCCAATACAGAAGTTTTAGAATTAATGAATGAAGATGAAGTTAGAGACGTAAAATTTTCAGACATGAGAACAGCTCTATCAGTGTCAGAACATTTAAAACTTCCTTTGACTTTCGATGAACAGAAAAAAAAACAGAATGTATTTTTAAAATCGTTTACTTTACATCTGTAGCATCTCATCGTTAAAGGCACTGAGGCAGAGCCGCCCCAAAAGATATATTAAAATATGTTTTTAAACAGAGTAATACCGCATTTAAATAAAGGAAGCATTTCAAGAATTTTCCACACATTTTTAAACACTGACAGTCAATATTTTTAGAACTGTTGATATAAAAGTGTTTCTCAAACAGCTGGTATTTTTAAGGCTGTGCCTTTGGAACGCCGTTACATTGCAAGTAGCAGAGGATTGGGAGCGTGGCTTTGACAGAGTATTGCTCTTACGGACTGGTAGTAGGCGCAGCTTGTAGAGCCTACGGCAGTTGTACCAACCCTATCACAATTTTCTTGTGACGCTGGTTACAACGTAGGGAAATTCAGCAGGGTGGTTGAACTTCCACTCCCAAATCCATGTCTCTGTATCTCCAGTGTATGCTTTCACGAGTCATTAATCGACGTTAAATATTTATGTTTTGACAGTGTAAAAAGATACATTTATGTTTCGGGTGTTGGCCATTGTTTCAACCAATGTACAGGCACACTGAGTTTTCCACTAGAGTGCACTAGAATACGGTGATACAAGTTTCAACATCCAGCGAGAATTTGTCAAATGATTAGATGAAATAAGCGCATGAATTCGCAGCCTTCCCCAGTATAAAAACCACGAGCCACCACTGCTTTACACAAATATGCCTTATAGTCACCATGTAAACACATTCAAACACTTGTTTTCTTAATTACTTATTTAATCACAATATAAATTATATTTATTTAGGAATTAATTTAATAGTACATTTAATTATTTGTGCTAAACAATAATTTTCTGTCCTTCATAATGTATGTAGCAACTACTGATTTTTTTTTTTTTTAAATAAATAAATAAAAAAAAGAATTGTTTTTCTCCGATGGAAACAGGTCACTTTATTAAAATTTGTAACAATAATCATACATCTCTCTCTCATAAAAATACAGTGGGATAGGATGTTAATGTGGCAAATAGGAAACGTAACAAAAGTGGGACAACAGAGGAAAGGGATTTGTAAATCCCATAAGTAACATAATTCACATAATGTTTCTCCTATATTTGACAAAAACTTATACCCAAAACATATATGGAAATCGTAAGTAATGGTATTTATACAGTCACGATGGTACAAAATTTTAAATGTAAGGGACAGATATATAACTTAAATTTTTCGAAAGTTTATATTTTGTATAACGTGATACTGTTAATAACTTAGTTTTATTTCGAAGTTAATCTATGAAGTGAGTAAAGTCTAGTTACATTAATCACTGTTATTTTTACTCCATATCTCATTATAACTAGATAGTGTGATGTTGTCGATGATTTGTGAAATAGTTATAATTACAAAGAATTCAGTTTTTTCGATTCAAACAGTTTTATTTTATTGTATATTATTTTCATCGACTAGGGATTATATCGAAACTGGGTAATCTCCGAAGGGAGCGTGCATAAACCACGTAGCTCCATTTTGGCCTCCTGTGAACCGTAGCAGTTGGTTTTTTCCTTTTCATTCCAGAAGACATTTTGTACAGTTTTCTCTTGTCAGACTATTGTAAATTACATACGGACATAATTAACTGAGGGAAATAAATATTGACATGCTGTTGTGAGTTCTATTCCCCATCTTAACTGTGAAATTTGTTATGAAAAGAAAGCTACATGGCCTGGCTCGGAACACCACCCCCCCCTCCCCCCAAGTAGCCCAGCGTAGACTTCCAGCCCCCTCCCCCCTTGCCGGACATAATGTGACATAGTGGCAAATTAAAAGTTAAAATGATTTATATATATATAAAGAAAAAAAAGAAAAGAATACAAAAGTTAGTAAATATTGTTTGCCCAGAGAGGCTTAAAGGATATGATCTCTGGAAAAAAAAGAACTGAAGTTAGGTGAGAATTGTTGAGTAGAGAAAACAAATTTAGAGATCTTGAGTAGGAACAAACCTGCAAATCTTGGGATGTAGAGGTTGTCTCAAACACGGTCATTATTGGTATTAGAGAACTTTTAAAACAGGCAAATGAAAGAAATAAACTGCAAAAAATTATAAACGAAATACAGTCTACAAAGTATATATTTATTTAATTACAAAGATTGTGACGTCATATAATTTATATGCGACAATAACCACGTAGTTTGTGCATGCTCCCGAAGATGCAGGTTCTTTTAGGCAATAATAATCACAAGCTCCCGATCTACGCTGATAGCTAGATCTCAAGAGTCTTTATTTCCATAGCAACCTATGTCGTCTCGCTTTTCTCTAAGAGTATATATTTATTAATTTCCATCCTTGCTCAAGGAGCTAAATATGACGTTCTTTTTCTAAAAAAATAATTTCATTATGCCACAGTAGGCATCCCCAACAATCTACAAATATATTTTAAATAAATCTTTAGCATGAAAACAATTTTTTAAAGTATACTCATTAAATTATTTCAAACAACATTAATCAAGCAAGTAGACCTCGTCATCACCATTAGTGCTGTCCTCGGCTGCTCTCTATCCTCGTCTTAGTGTCCGTATAATTTCCGTTTCTCCTGTCGTCTGTGGTCTTGCACCTCCTTCGTCTCTCTCTCTCCCAGTTCTTCGATGCCCTCTACTCACTTTTTCCATCCTGCTTATCGTCGACATCCACATTTCGAAAGCTTCTATCCGTTTTTCGTCGTCTCGTCCCAGTGTCCACGTCCTTGCCCCATAGAGAGCCACATACTATTCAAAACACCTGCCAACTCGTTTCCTCCGTGCGTTATGTACTTTTCCAGTCCGTACTCTCCTCTTCCTGTTGAATGCTTCCTGCACCACAGCAGTACGAGTTTTCACCTCTTGACGATATCTCAAGCCTCGGTGATTGTATCCTTGAGATATTTCGAGGGTCTTACTTGGCTGATATTAACTTGTCCTATCTTAATATTTACCAGTTTCCTTCCCTTACCAATAACCATACTCTTTGTATTTGCTGTATTCAACACTTCACAAGCTTAATTTAGATTCTGTTTATAATTTGTTCACTTTATGCTAGTGAAACAATATCGTCGGAAAATCTTATTCATTGCCACCAATACACGGCACTCCTCTTTTTGACTTAAAAATTTCCCAATAATCTCTTCAAGATATAAATTGAATAATAAGAGGAAAAGATAACCTTACCTAATACCACGTGACATTGTTTCCAATCTTTATTCTTACCGTCTGCTGCAAATGTAGGTTCTGTACTAGCCCTCTCTCCTCCCAACCCACTCCTTCCCTGTTCAAGATGTCCAACAGCTCTTTCCATTACGCCCTGGCAAAAGCTACTCCCAAGTCAATAAACATGACATACATTTCTCTTCCTTTCTCAATATATCTTTACCCTGTGATTTTTAACACGCCAGTAGCATCTCTTGCTTCTTTTCTAAATCAAAACTCCAAACCAACTACCTAATTTCCCACATAGCATTCTACTGAAACACTTAAGGAATTTAATATTTGTAAATCGGAAAAGGAAACGGGGGAGGAATTTAACATTCGAACAATATATATATATACATATATATGTATGTGTATATATATATATATATATATAGTTACTAGGAAATAATAGGAGCTAATTAACAAATGGATTTACAATAAAAGGGATAGCGAAATGAACCACCACTTACCTTAGATGATGGTATCATGGGGTGAACACACAATTAAGCACAAAACATATATATATATATATATGGACACTTCAAAAGAATGAACCCTAACAGACTGACAAGACAAATAGTTGAATTCTATGAAAACCAAAGTAAATTAACATCGGATACAGCGAAATGGGTTGGAGAAATCAAGACAGACCTCAAATTAGCAGGAATTTTTCCAGAAGATATTGAAAACAGAGACATATTTAAATCTAAAATTGACAAATGGCAAGTTGACCGGGTGGAAAGATTTAAGAAAAGACCAGGAACAACATGGTCAGATGAGAGAAAAGAAGACCACAGCAAGCGTATGAAGGAAATATGGGCACAAAGGAAAGCGAACAAACGCTTCTGAGTACTTTGCGTAGTCCTAATGGGCTTATCTGCAAATAATAATAATAATATATGTAGAAAGGGAGAATTGTCACCGAAGTGTTAGCTCCATCGCAATTAAATTAATTTTTAAAAAATATTCAGCACACTCAACAATACTTTAGCTGTGTGCAAAACTAGGCTCTTTATATTTATTCCGCTTTTTCTGAATTTTTTTAATATGGATTTTATTTTTTATTTTTAAAGAACACATTTTCATGTTAAATTTCATTGATCCCATATTGGCAGAATTATCAGACTGTGACATACAGGCAGAGATAATGATTCCGTATACTGCCATTTTTACTGTAGAGCCATAAAAACTGGGCATTTTCAGTTTGTCACCACCTTTATAATCTACATTTATTCTATTTCATACCAACAGTCATTTTTATATCTGTATAATCCTTCATACTGTTGCTGCCGGCTCTGCCCACTGAAAAAATAGAGAACTGATAAGGTGATAATGCAACACCTGTAGTGCCGAGTGTGTTTGGTGAATTTGTCTGTAGTATTGCCAGAGACAGCTGCCACTTACAGTGACAAGGCACTAATACTAGAAAGCCTGCTTCAATTTCTTGGTAAAAAATATCATTTCCTATAGCTACATGTCTTATGACATCTAATAAATGAATAAATGTCTCCAGCAGTTCTTAATGAGCGCCATGTTCCACGCACTCCTAGTTCATCACAGTGTAGATGTTGCTGGACACAATCTTCAGCCGTGGCATCTGTTCCTTCAGAACACCAAGACCAGGCACATACGTCCCAGACACATCCAGGACTCTGTCAACAAACACAAGAAAGACACTTTCATTGTACAAATATTGCTGTGTAGACACAACTATTCAGTTTTATTTTAACAAAATTTAAAAGCGCCAGGTATGGAACAATAATGTAGTACGTAGGTTTCAATGTTTTGCCAACAGCAGACTGTGATAAATAACGTTCAGGAGTAAAATAACAACCGACGTCTCAGTCGGCTGAAAGAAGACTATCGGGAAGGAACAACAGGAATGTTGAAGTAATGTAGGAGGGGGGGGGGGGGGGGTTACACAGAAACAACCGGAATAACACTGCCGTGGGCGGAGCTCGGGTAGTACGAGTTTGTCACTATGCGTTTGTAGTGCAACTCGTGGTCAGTTCAGTGCCACCTGTGTTGTCGACCTTGCTTGTTCTGTTAATTTGCAGTGACTGTTTTTGCTAGAGCTGTTTTGTTATTGTTTCGTTTTTGATGGTGGCAAGTTTAAGTGAACAATGTGCAGCTGTGAAATTTAATTTTCTACTCAGTTAAAATGCTGCTGAAACTGTTTTAATGTTAAAAACCGCTTACAAAGATAACGCTATGCGAAAAACAAGTATACAAGTGGTTCACTCGGTTTAAAAATGGTGACATGTCGATTGATGACAAACTTCGTTTTGGATGTCCGTAAACTGCCCGAATCAACGAAAATGTTGAAAATTTTTTAGAGCTTGCGCTCTCAGACAGTCTACAGACAATTGAACAACTGTCAGAGATTAGTGGGTTACCTTGGAGCACAGTTCAGTGAATTTTAACCAAAGATATGGAAATGCAAAGGTTTCCTGCCAAGTTTGTTCCTCTGTCTCTGACTGACAATCAAAAAGAATGTAGAGTTGAAACATGTCGTTCTTCTAAACAACAGCTTGAAATCGATCCAGATTTTCTATCAAAGGACATTACTGGTGATGAGTCATGGTGCCATGGTTACGACCCAGAAACAAAGCAACAGTCAAGCCAATGGAAGACGTCATTGTCACCCCGTCCAAAAAAAAAAGGCGTCAGTTCAAATCAAACATAACAATGCTCATTTGCTCTTTTGATGCCAAGGGTATAGTTCATTCAGAGACTGTTCCCCCACATCAGACCGTCAATCAAACCTTTTATTTGGTAGTTTTAAGAAGATTACGCAACAGTGTTTGTCAAGAAAGACTTGATTTGTGTGAGACAGGAGACTGGTTCTTCCACGAAGACAATGCACCTGCACACACAGCTGTCTCTGTTAGGCAGTTTAAATGGCATGGTTCCGCTGCCCCACGCACCTTACTCGCCTGACCTGGCTCCGTGCGACTTTTTCTTATTTCCACGCACGAAAAGGGGCACGAAAGGACACCGATTTGACAACATTGAAGAAGTCAAGAAAAAAATGAGGTAGGAGTTGTCAGCCATTTGTAAAGATGACTCCTGAAAGTGGAAATACCGGTGGGACAAATGTATTAATTGTAATGGAAAGTATTTTGAAGAGGATAAGTTGTTTTGTAAAAAATATGAAAATATATAGCTTTTAAAAAATAATTCTGGTATTTTTGGCTACCCTCTAGTTTGGGTGCGTCCAATCACTATGTGAGCACAAATAAGGGGAGGGGAGGAGGGGTGGGAGGGTCGACAGAAATCTCGCATCAGTATTTGATTTCAGATGTGTTTGTAAGCTGTAAAAGGATCTCGGCGGATGACGATTCCGAAACACTGAGGAGGTGATAGCAGCTGTCCCCCGGTGGTTACATAGTGGCGGAGGTGATTACTGCACATCCAAAATCGAAAAGTTGGTTGACCGTTCTGAGAAACGTTTACGGCATCTCGTGAACTACATGGAATAATGAACTTACATTGTGTGTTGCCATAGACGAGTTTCCCATGTGCAGGTGATTTCATAAATGGTCGTAATTTGAGAAGTCTAACTTACTTTTTGAGTTATCCTTGTATATACAAAAGATTCTTGTGGGTGACTAGCTGACAGCCATTTGAGTCTGTCGGTGAGATACAATGTTTTGGTGGTATCACAGACTCCGCTGCTGGGACAATGATTGCCAAAATGTCCTGTTTCACTAATGGACTCATTGGCTATATATTGTAACAGCCATCATACCTGAACTTTACATAGAATTGTATTTAATGAAGTACCTGTAGTGAGCTATAGTTTGCTTGAAAATAATCTGGTATGTTTGTTTTGCAATTTCTTGTAAATCAGTGTATATAGACTTTATTTTGCGAAAAGAAATTATTTAAAGGCCATTTAATATGTTTAAGAACCGAATTGTGCAAGAAAATTGCTTAAATGTTTGTAATTCCAAGTATTAATGCAAGTTACGATGTCTAAAGGACAATTTTCTACGGTTTAAAATGATTTCAGTAAATAATTTTGTGTCTAAGTATCTTTAATTTCCATTTCTGACCGTTTTGTAATTATGTTAAATGATTAAGTACTATTTCTGATTGTTTTTAATATGTTTAATTGTTTGAGTAAATGTTAATATTCGAGAAATATCTCGCGGAAGTCTTTGAAGAATTCCAGAAATTTCAATAGAGTGTATATAAAGAAATCAGCAGGAGGACAGTTTTGAGTTTACAGTTAGTTTTATACAGATTCACTTTGCATCTGCCAAAGACTGCGCTAGTATCTCTGGATTGTATCTTTATATGTAAACAATATCGCTGATGTTGTTTTGAAAATAAACAAATCTTAAACTGAATCTTATGGTGGACTACTTAATTAATTACTATATTAATTAAACCACCTAAAACTCTGATAATATCCAAGAGAATTTGATCAACATTTTTTTGTATTTAATTGTTACCTCATAACTGGTTTTCTGTCACCTGTAATTGACTTTTGTCTAAATAATATATTTACTCGACAGTAATCATAGAAAGGAAAAAGAAAATTGCTTTTAAGCAATACAAATAACAAAGGATAGGGAAAATGACTCATCACTCACCAAAGTTTAAGGCAATGATGAGTGAAAAACGTGTGACGAACAAAAACATGTCATATAACGTGAATGAGGTGTTAAACCGAAATATTGTATATGTCATATATGTTTTTTCACTTGTCACTGTCTTCAACTTTGGTGAGCGATGACTCATTCTTTCCATATCCTTTGTTATTGAAATCTTTATTCTGAACATATCATTAATGTGAAGATCCTAAAAGTAATTTTGCTTATAAACTCAGGTGAAATGTTTTCTGAAAAACAAGGGAAAATAGAATGTTGATAACAGGCTGACAATCAAACCCAACATCTCCCAATTTCCTGATTGTACAATACTACTGTCTTATATCAAAAGCTACTTTATTATGTAATTTGTAATAAAATTATCCTATACTTTTAATCATTTTAATTGAAATTAAGAATTCCCACACTTCACGGTTAATTACACATCAGAAAAAAAAAAGGCTCAAAGCTTGCCGTTTAAAAATAATTTTTTTTGATTCAATCTGATATATCTACTTAGTCTTCCAATTAAATCAGTGTGACAATATACCAATAATATCTGGAAAGTTTAGCTTTTTATGAAGAATATTGAACATAAATTAAAGGGGTGGAAGGAGGGAGGGGCTTGAGCTTTGGCAGACCAAATGTTGACAGGATTTTTCTCTTTGTTTTAAAGTATACATCTGCAAAGTTCAGTAAAAATCAGGCAAGAAATGGAGGTTTATATAAAATTAGGGGGTGTAAAGGGGAGAGGGGCGGTTTTTTAATTTCATTATTTTGGTCACATACCTTCTCCATGAAAAACTACTTGTAATTGCCAACTTTTATGGAGATCAGTTAAATGGTGTCAACTGTAGCTTTGAATAAAGAAAATTGGCAAAAATTAAGGGGGCGGATAGGGAGAGAGGGATTCAGTTTTTTTAAACCAAAAGTTGACAGTATTTTTCTCTTTATTTTTGGCTATATATGTCCAAAGTTTCATCGAGATCGAATAAAAAATGTGGATTTTTATAAAATTTAAGGGGTGGAAGGGGGTAGAAGGGGTGATTTCTCAATGAAATTCATATGGGACCACTTTGGAGGTATACCCTATCCACTATAAAAATTTCACTTCAATCGGTTCAAAATTGGCGAAGATATTGCTGAACATACATACCAAAACATAAGAATTATTCCAACTTGATTTACTTTCGATGCAAACAATACAGCAGGACAGTGAAAATGCCGCTCACCTGAGGTTTACAAGGTTCCCAGCGAGCCTGTCGAAAGGGAAGAACTTGGAATCGGGCATAGAGCAGACGCTGAGGGACTCGAGGGAGCTGATGTGGAGTATGCTGTCGAGTCCAGGCTGCAGCCTGCCGCTACTCTGCCAGTCCAGCGTCAACTTACGCAGCTGCTTCAGCTGGGCAACGTGCCGTATTGCTTCTGCACCCAGGTTGTCGCACCAACTCAAATCCAACCTGTGTCAACAATCACAAAGTCGACTGGTGTCAGGCTATTAGATTGCTCGTGGTTTAATAATATATAAAAAATACTAGTCCACGATCCAGTTTCAAAGTTTAACTTGTTTATTGCTAGTGAGACACCAGACTTCAAGATACAGTTCACATATAAACACAACACTCCAACAATTACAGTCGACACTTCTTCCAAAGACAATACTACCAAAATTATTCGTTCAAAACTGTCCTTGGCCGACATAAACTGAGTCTGTAAATCTCTGTCCAAAAACTGAACTAAGCTCTCTCTGCTGATCGCGTTATATACAGGGTGTTTCAAAAATGACCGGTATGTTTGAAAAATCAATAAAAACTGAACGGGCAGCGATAGAAATACACCGTTTGTTGTAATATGCTTGGGACAATAGTAAATTTTCATGCAGACAAACTTTCGAAATTAGTTACAATTTTCAACAACATGTGGCGCTGCAGGCGATATGAAGTAAACGCAGTCTGTGAGTTCGCCATTCTGTAAGTCGTCTTTCTGCTGTAAGCGTGTGCTGTTCACAGATTGCAAGTTTGCTGTGAAAAAATGGTTTATTCCTTAGAAGAGAGGATTTTTCTGGTGTTGGAATTCCACCACCTAGAACACAGTGTTGTTGCAACAAGATGAAGGTTTCAGTGGAAGTTTAATGTAACCAAAGGACCGAAAAGCGATACAATAAAGTATCTGTTTGATAAATTTCAACGGACTGGGAATGTGAAGGATGAACGTGCTGGAAAGGTAGGGCGACCGCGTACGGCAGAGCCATGTGTTGTTGAAAATTGTAACTAAATTCAAAACTTTGTCTGCCTGAAAATTTACTGTTGTCCCAAGCATATTGCAACAAATGGTATATTTCTATCGCTGCCCGTTTAGTTTTTATTGATTTTTCAAATATACCGGTCATTTTTGAAACACCATTAACTACTATCGAAAGTTCTAGAACACTATAAAGCCCGCCGACAGATATTTCTCGAACGTTAACAACACTTAAGCATTTGAAAACATATTAAAAACAATAAGAATTAATACATAATCATTTAAAATCATTACAAAATGCTTAGAAATGAAAATTAAAGATACTTAAACACAAAATTATCCACATAAATCATTTTAAACTTTAGTAAATCATCCTTTAAACATCGTAGCTCACCTTAATAGTTACAATTACAAACATTTAAGTAATTCTCTTGCATAGTTATGTCCTTAAACATATTGAATGGAATTTACATAATTTCTTTTCTTCAGACAAAGTCCTTTTTCACTGATTTACAATAAAATAAAAGACAAATATACAAAACCATTTTCAGTCACACTCTAGCTTGCTACAAACGCTTCATAAAATACAATTCCACATAATTTAGGTTTGAGGGCTGTTACAAGGCACAATAAATAAATAATAAAAAAGATTGCAGTAAGACAGAGGCGGATCCAGGATTTTGGTTTGGGGGGGGGGGGGGGCTTGAGTCGCCATGGGGTAGTCTTTATACCCTACTCAGGCCTCAAATCCGTAGAGCTAAAAAAAAAGTCTCCAAAATTACAATGTCGGGGATGGACCTGGATACTTTTGGGGGGGGGGGCTTGTGCCCCCTAGCCCCCCCCCTGGATCCGCCCCTGCAGTAAGATGGCAGTTGTTTAAAGTAACTGCTTCACTAATTATTCATAATTTAGCATATATAGTCTAAATAACTTATATTTTGATCCTAGTTTATAAGTGCAAGCAATAAAATTACCTTCTCATTTTAATGATGTTAGTGATAGTGTCAGTGCATTTATTTAAATACTGACCAAATAACTTTTCAAGTAGGACACCAACTCAAAGTGAGCATAGATCAAGGGTTGCTATTTATATTTATGGCCTAATAATGAATAAACAAATATTTATGATCGAAATTGGTTTTATCAATACACTTTTGAATGCGTTTGAACCAATTTTCGAAGCACTTTTTCCACTCCGATGGAGGTAACTGCAAAATGTGCGTCTTGAATGCATCAACCGCTACTTCGGGTGTCGAAAATTGTTGACCACGTAATTTGTTTTTGATATGCGGGAATAAAAAGAAGTCATTGGGTGCCAAATCAGGGCTGTATGGCAGATGACCCATCAATTCGATGTTATGACTGGTCAAAAACTGCTTTGTTTGAGCCGATGTGTGACAGCTCGCATTGTCGTGATGAAGAATTATTCGCCTCTTCTTCGACCTTTTCAGAATTTGTCCAAAGACTTCTGGTAAACAAATGGTCGTGTATCATTCAGAGTTGACCGTCCTATGTTGCTCTAACACCACTGTCACCATGTGACTGGTAATGTTGAAAAAACAGGCAACCATTTGCTTCAATGTGTTTCTTCTGCGAACAACTTTTGTCGGATTTGGCTCGTCTTGGAAGACCCATAAAGTCGATTGCTGTTTTTCTTCAGGTTAATATGCATAGATCCATGATTCATCATCTGTGTAGACGTTATACACAGCCTTTGATGCACCTTGAACGTATTTCTTTTAACATTTCCTTGCAGCAATTGACACGAGCTTTTGTCAGATTATGCGGGATCCAACGCGAACAAATCTTTTTTACGGTCAAATGATCGTGCAATATTTTATTGACGCTTGTCATATTAATGCCCAAAAATGCCTCAATCTCACGGTATGTCACGTGACGATCTTGCTTCATCAGTTCACGCACAGCATCGATGTTTTACACAGCTGATTCACTGAGAAAGTCTACATTCTCGTATCAATCTCTATCTTATCTGCTACTCTTTTCCACAATAATTATATACACACTCGATTTCTTAATTATACTAAAATAAATTGTTATCTTCATATTCTCAATTTCTCATTTAATTTTTCCTTTCATAAATGAGCTCCTATTTTATCAATCACCATTGACTATTATTTATATCCTTAATATTACAAGTATTCTTTGTAAAATTATATTTCTGCCAGAATGTGTGGAGCCCTTGCAACAATCTCTTGTTTATACCGTTCTAAGGGATTACTACGTTATACTGCCTTCATCTGTTGTGACCCACCCTGTCTTATTTTCAATGCCAGAAGATTTTACTTCAATGTGCCATCCTTGTCCATCTAAAAACTAAGTGTAAAAAAAAAAGGAATAATTAAGAAAACGTAAATTTCTTACCAAGCACACTGAATCATTTTTCACCATCACAGCAAACAATTAACTAATAAAAACCTGTTCTCATGGAAGATAAAGATAAATTATACCCATCACTCACCAAAGGTGAAGGCAGTAGGGCAGAGGGGGAAAAAAACAATGGTTTGAGCAAAACTCTTTTTCAAGAACAGAGATGTATGTGGTTGTGCTAGTGCAAGCATTTGCTGCCAACACAACCAAAAACCAAACACAGAATGGAACTGACAGTTGGGGGTGATGGGAGCAGCAACGATAATATAACCGGGAATACACTAATATAGTTAGAAATACTTATAAAATAAAAAAAAGAATAAATGTTTACTAACAACAATGAAACTAAGGAAAAAGGCCATATAAATAATAAAGGAAAGGAAATTAAGCCATCACATAGCAAAGATGACGGCTGTGACGAGAGAAAACACGTAGGGTAGAGACACAAATACAATAGTTCGGTATTAACCTTCTTCGTGTAATAGAGAACGAGCCATTTGGTTCTGGATGAGTGACTGACTGGGTAGTGGGAGGAATGGTGGGAGAACTGCTAAGGAGTGACTATCGACATATCCGCAGTGTCTGATATAATATACTGCAAGCGATGGTAAAATGAATATATATAACAAAGGGTACCTAGTATTGACGCAAAAAATTATTACTAGTTAAAATATGTAAAAAACTTAATTAAATTGAAAGTGATGGGTTAAGTATTAGGATTTTGTTGGTGGTTAAGGCCAGTGGGTGTCTGGTAACCAGGACATTCCCACTAGCTGGTCAGGGGGTGACATTCCGGGTGCACACACGTCCAGGATCAAACGGCTCATTGTCTATTGTATAAAGAAAGTTATTACTGAAATATTGTATTTGTGTGTCCGTATTATGTGATAATCTCTCATCGCAGCCGTCAACTGTGGTATGTGATGGGTTAATTTCCATTTCATTCATTATTTGTTCGCACTTATAATTTAAATTCCTGACGAAAAAATCAGAATCAGTTCGGCAGCCACTTACACCTCGAGCTTGTTGAGGCGAAACAATTCTGTGAGACCTTTGTCTGTGAGCTGGTCACAGAACTTGAGACGCAGCTCCCTCAGTTCAGGGCAGGTGCGACACACTGCCACCACGACAAAGTCGTGCAGACTGCAGTGACTCAGGTCAAGCACCCGAATATTCGACAGGCCGCCCATCCTACGAGACACAACAAGAGGCAGATGGCAATCAAACACGTAGAAAAATACATTAAATAAAGACAGACAAAACAGTCCACATATGACGGTACAGAAACACAAATATATACAAAAATCGAGAGAGCACCCAAGCAAAACAGTTTAACCAACAGCTAAATTCAGTTAGCCATTTCCAGAAAGTCAGAGTACTTACATGATGGGACGTAGAACCATCATGTTACAGTGCGCCTGGAAATGATTCAGGACCAACGTGCGGACGCTCGACAATAGGCAGAGCCCACTGAACTCCTGCTGAGGGTCGTAGATGATACTCTGAACGTCGTTGTCGATCTTCAGGTAGCGCAGTGCAGTACACTGACGGAGTAGTGGAACTACGTGCCTGTGGACGGAGCAAACCAAGAGTGAGTACGTCTACATGTCACAAGTCTACGAAACACTGCCCAGTCACTGCCTGAGTAGTGGAACTACGTGCCTGTGGACAGCACAAACCACCAGTGAGTATGTCTACATGTCACAAGTCTACGAAACACTGCCCAGTCACTGCCTGAGTAGTGGAACTACGTGCCTGTGGACGGAGCAAACCACCAGTGAGTACGTCTACATGTCACAAGTCTACGAAACACAGCCCAGTCACTGCCCGAGTAGTGGAACTACGTGCCTGTGGACAGCACAAAACCACCAGTGAGTATGTCTACATGTCACAAGTCTACGAAACACTGCCCAGTCACTGCCTGAGTAGTGGAACTACGTGCCTGTGGACGGAGCAAACCACCAGTGAGTACGTCTACATGTCACAAGTCTACGAAACACTGCCCAGTCACTGCCCGAGTAGTGGAACTACGTGCCTGTGGACGGAGCAAACCACCAGTGAGTACGTCTACATGTCACAAGTCTACGAAACACTGCCCAGTCACTGCCTGAGTAGTGGAACTACGTGCCTGTGGACGGAGCAAACCACGAGTGAGTACGTCTACATGTCACAAGTCTACGAAACACAGCCCAGTCACTGCCCGAGTAGTGAAACTACGTGCCTGTGGACGGAGCAAACCACCAGTGAGTACGTCTACATGTCACAAGTCTACGAAACACTGCCCAGTCACTGCCCGAGTAGTGGAACTACGTGCCTGTGGACGGAGCAAACCACGAGTGAGTACGTCTACATGTCACAAGTCTACGAAACACAGCCCAGTCACTGCCCGAGTAGTGGAACTACGTGCCTGTGGACGGAGCAAACCACCAGTGAGTACGTCTACATGTCACAAGTCTACGAAACACAGCCCAGTCACTGCCCGAGTAGTGGAACTACGTGCCTGTGGACGGAGCAAACCACGAGTGAGTACGTCTACATGTCACAAGTCTACGAAACACTGCCCAGTCACTGCCCGAGTAGTGGAACTACGTGCCTGTGGACAGCACAAACCACCAGTGAGTACGTCTAAATGTCACAAGTCTACGAAACACTGCCCAGTCACTGCCTGAGTAGTGGAACTACGTGCCTGTGGACGGAGCAAACCACCAGTGAGTACGTCTACATGTCACAAGTCTACGAAACACAGCCCAGTCACTGCCCGAGTAGTGGAACTACGTGCCTGTGGACGGAGCAAACCACCAGTGAGTACGTCTACATGTCACAAGTCTACGAAACACAGCCCAGTCACTGCCCGAGTAGTGGAACTACGTGCCTGTGGACGGAGCAAACCACCAGTGAGTACGTCTACATGTCACAAGTCTACGAAACACAGCCCAGTCACTGCCCGAGTAGTGGAACTACGTGCCTGTGGACAGCACAAACCACCAGTGAGTACGTCTACATGTCACAAGTCTACGAAACACTGCCCAGTCACTGCCCGAGTAGTGGAACTACGTGCCTGTGGACGGAGCAAACCACCA
Source organism: Vandiemenella viatica (assembly GCA_031002005.1). Classification (NCBI taxonomy): domain Eukaryota; kingdom Metazoa; phylum Arthropoda; class Insecta; order Orthoptera; family Morabidae; genus Vandiemenella; species Vandiemenella viatica. The sequence continues at coordinate 6,160 of JARYHS010001486.1, read as the reverse complement.
GTGAGTACGTCTACATGTCACAAGTCTACGAAACACAGCCCAGTCACTGCCCGAGTAGTGGAACTACGTGCCTGTGGACGGAGCAAACCACCAGTGAGTACGTCTACATGTCACAAGTCTACGAAACACAGCCCAGTCACTGCCCGAGTAGTGGAACTACGTGCCTGTGGACGGAGCAAACCACCAGTGAGTACGTCTACATGTCACAAGTCTACGAAACACAGCCCAGTCACTGCCCGAGTAGTGGAACTACGTGCCTGTGGACAGCACAAACCACCAGTGAGTACGTCTACATGTCACAAGTCTACGAAACACTGCCCAGTCACTGCCTGAGTAGTGGAACTACGTGCCTGTGGACGGAGCAAACCACCAGTGAGTACGTCTACATGTCACAAGTCTACGAAACACAGCCCAGTCACTGCCCGAGTAGTGGAACTACGTGCCTGTGGACGGAGCAAACCACCAGTGAGTACGTCTACATGTCACAAGTCTACGAAACACAGCCCAGTCACTGCCCGAGTAGTGGAACTACGTGCCTGTGGACAGCACAAACCACCAGTGAGTACGTCTACATGTCACAAGTCTACGAAACACTGCCCAGGCACTGCCTGAGTAGTGGAACTACGTGCCTGTGGACGGAGCAAACCACCAGTGAGTACGTCTACATGTCACAAGTCTACGAAACACAGCCCAGTCACTGCCCGAGTAGTGGAACTACGTGCCTGTGGACGGAGCAAACCACCAGTGAGTACGTCTACATGTCACAAGTCTACGAAACACAGCCCAGTCACTGCCCGAGTAGTGGAACTACGTGCCTGTGGACAGCACAAACCACCAGTGAGTACGTCTACATGTCACAAGTCTACGAAACACTGCCCAGTCACTGCCTGAGTAGTGGAACTACGTGCCTGTGGACGGAGCAAACCACCAGTGAGTACGTCTACATGTCACAAGTCTACGAAACACAGCCCAGTCACTGCCCGAGTAGTGGAACTACGTGCCTGTGGACGGAGCAAACCACCAGTGAGTACGTCTACATGTCACAAGTCTACGAAACACAGCCCAGTCACTGCCCGAGTAGTGGAACTACGTGCCTGTGGACGGAGCAAACCACCAGTGAGTACGTCTACATGTCACAAGTCTACGAAACACAGCCCAGTCACTGCCCGAGTAGTGGAACTACGTGCCTGTGGACAGCACAAACCACCAGTGAGTACGTCTACATGTCACAAGTCTACGAAACACTGCCCAGTCACTGCCTGAGTAGTGGAACTACGTGCCTGTGGACGGAGCAAACCACCAGTGAGTACGTCTACATGTCACAAGTCTACGAAACACAGCCCAGTCACTGCCCGAGTAGTGGAACTACGTGCCTGTGGACGGAGCAAACCACCAGTGAGTACGTCTACATGTCACAAGTCTACGAAACACAGCTCAGTCACTCTCCACAATGTATCAACGTAACCACTACGACCCCTGTAAAAGCCAAGTGCATCTTTATAATATTATAAATGAGAAAGCTTGGATGAATGTACGTTTCGATTATTTGCCTCAATCATGTCTCAACAGATTTAAGTGATATATAAGATAGATCCAATAAGTACTTAGCCTCTCTTCCCAATGGCGCCATTGTCGCCAGAGAAATTTATTATCATGTAGTACATTATCTTAGACGGCTAACGAGTTTCAACGTGGTCGTATGTTGGTTGTTGATGAACCACGCCCAGGTGCACTGAATACGGTTTCCATGAAGGATAACATGACAAAAATCAACGATCTCGTATTGGCGGACCGCCTATTTAAGGTGCGTGAGATTGCTGGGACAGCAGGCATCTCAGAAGACCGTGTGGGTCATATCTTGCACAAAATTTTGGGCATGAGAAAGCTGTCGGCGCGACGGGTGCCACGTTTGCTCACTCCGGACAACAAGCGCAACCGTGAGACCACTTCACAGCAGTGTTTGACGCTGTTTAAGCACAATCCGAAGGAGTTTCTGTGTCATTATGTAACCGCCGACGAAACATGCATGTAGTGGTACACACCAGAGAACAAGGAACAGTCAAAACAGTGGACTTTACCCAGCGAACGTGCTCCGAAAGAGGCAAAGACTGTGCCATTGACCAGAAACGTGATGGCCACTTTTTTTCTGGGATTCACAAGGTGTGATCTACACAGACTACCTGGAGAAGGGCAAAACGATCACAGGGCTTTACTATGCCGAATTATTGGGCCGATTCAATGCCGAATTGCAGAAAAATGGCCCCATTTGGCGAAGAAAAAAGTGCTCTTCCACCATGACAACGCACCGGCTCACACCTCCGCCGTCACCACGGCCAAATTGGGCTACGGACTGCTGCCCCATCCACCATATTCTCCAGATTTGGCCCCGTGCGACTTCTTTTCTTTCCAAACTTGAAGAAGGCACTCGCCGGGCAGAAATTCGAGTCGAATGAGGAGGTTATCGCCGCCACGGAGGCCTACTTTGCAGATCTCCAGAAAACGTATTTTTCAGACGGGTTAAAGAAGTTGGAGCATCGCTGGGTCAAGTGTATCGAGCTAAAAAGAGACTATGTTGAGAAATAAATCGCCACTTTTCAAAAATTTTCATTTTTTCTTTTGTAGGCTAAGAACTTATCGGACCGCCGTCTTATGGCGTTGAGGTAGTATATAGTCTGGGTAGTAACAGAGGATAGTTTTAATCACGGAGAAAAAAATAGTTCCTTTGGGAATTGTGATTATCAATTTGCATTTTGCCAACTCTAAAGAGTCTCTTACTTCAGTGGTTCCCGATTATTTTTTCCCGAGTACCCATTCAAGAAAGTGCTCAACTTCGCGTACCCCTTATAAGCTACCTGTTCCATGCCAGTCAGTGCTTCGCACAACCATGTCATTTTAATCTACACACACACAAACTCACTCCGTTTAATTATCTTAAAATATATTTTGGTGATAGTAATGCTTGCGTAATTGTTTTTTTTTTTTCAGTTAATTTAATTTCCTTAGTGATAACCTGAACAAAAAGGTTACTGTGCATACCCCTTGAAGCAACTTTGTGTTCTCCTAGGGGTGCGCATACCGCTAATGGGGAACCACTGTGGTACTCTGTAGACAGTACTGCCACTTTTACTCTTTGGTTCTTGTACAAAATGCATACACTACTTTTGAGTGATCAAAGCAAGAATGTTATGACATATTCATTGGCATATTTAAATATAAGTGCAAAAATTAATACGCATGATAGACTAATGGTTATTGAGCAGGAAATATAAATCACTTCTTAACCTTAAAGCTATATATATATATATATATAGTAAAAATGAAATCAAGACACTAAGTAGCGGAAAGGAATCAAATTAGGATAGGGAAATGAGTCACCACTTACCTTTAGATGATGGATGTGGGGCGCGAACACAGAAGACACAAACACAAATAATAAAGTAATCACAGGCGGTCTCCAGCTGCACCCACCCCTCATAATGTTCTCCCATTGACGAAGGGTTTTATCCCAAAAATTACTTTATTATTTGTGTTTGTGTCTTTTCTGTGTGTTCGCACCCCAAAAGACAAAAACAGAACTGTGTCAGGGTCGTAGCCGGGATACGGGGGTTGGTATCGGCTTCATCACCTGAACTCGAAGTCTTCCAAAAATTATTCAAAGTTCCGAAAAGTTCTGTTACCGTGTTAAGCCAATGGTATGCTAACTGTTAAAATTGACCACAGTCGCCACTTACAGATTTAACCTCCTGTAAGAAAGGTGCTATTGTAGAAATGAAAGTCAAAAGTCAAATAACTGAATAGATTCTTGAAATTTTCACATAAAATATAAAGGTTCATAGTTAGCAAGGCAATCGGATATATCGTTCACCGAAAATCACAGATTGAGAAACAGAGCAAACACGCACTCCCCCAAAATGAAAACGAAATTAGAAAGTCACATTGCCGAAAACTGCTATTCTGTAGATGGACTGTGCCGAATCTTGAAGATGGCGGTGGTCAAGCGTGATTGTTGTTGTGCATAGTGCCAATCTTCCCCCCACTCTAACTGCTTCCCCGCGTCCTCCACGCATCTGCACTCTTACACGTTTGACGAGAGACTGAAAACCCGAGCTTAAACGTGCGCGCGCTACGTCGCCTATATAGCTTTACCTCACGTGATGCCGCACTCCGGCTGAGTGCCTCCGCTCGCTCAAACATTCACATATGTTTAATTTTATAACTTATCTATTAAGTGTTCAATTTAAAATGTGAAACTGAATAAGTTATGGGGGTTTACGGGTGTAGTGGTTTAGTAAAAAAATTAATTTATTTAAGCTTTAATTCTCATGTCTGATGACATGACCAAATATGGTCATCTTTATGGTGTTTCACCACCAGTCAGCATTTTAGAACTTTTTTAAATCGACTTTAGTTACAAACACGAAATTAGGCTCAAACTGTTGGCCCCGATTTTAGCCTCTCAAAAATATAAACTTTATTTAGATCCGTCAGGAATTAATTAAGTTATTGCAAAAACAGATTTCCCAAAATCCGCCATAATTATTATTTATGTATTTTTAGGTATAACTCTGAAGATATGTTGATTATTAAGCCGGAAAAATTACTAATGTGTAGCCTGAATTAAACTGCATATTTTAAAGTTTATTTCATCTCTGTAGGTGTGATGTATCATGGACACAATAAAATCGTTTGGTTATTGCACATGGTCTGATGTCGAGTGACTTAGGAAATTCTCTAACATCGGTACTGTTGCTTTAAATGACATGAAATTAATGTGTCTGAAGCTAAAAGAATGGGTCTTTAAGAGAAACTACTTTTTAACCCGGAAACTAAGTAGGCTTTTAAATGAGAAAATGTTAAAGTCGAGTGATTTATTTTATGTGTTCAGATGGCATTTAAAAATACTTATACGGTTGGAAACTACAAGATTTAGATGAATTTAATTCTCTCTAGGATTGTTTTAATTTATTAGTTACTTTATATCGGGTGACAATGTTTAAAATCAGTGTAAAAGCATGTAATGTGTACTGTGCCTATGGCAAGTTACTTCGTAATTGGATTAACAAACTACAGGTTAGTAAAATGTCTTTTATTGGTTCTAGAAAATTAATTACGTGTGTTTACAAGCATTTAACTGTTCTTAGCGCTTTTGAAATGGTTTAATTTTATTGGATTTAATTCTGCAAGGCTCGAAAATTTCGCCTATTTACCGGCTCCCGGTTTTCACTGATATTTCATATTTTATGGACCTACTTGAAACCTATTAAAACTGAAAGATGAGATTATTTACTATGTTTTTATCTACTTTATAAGTCCTGAAACTATTTAAAAGGGTCTCAAATCGTTTATGGAAATAGCTTATGCAATTTGTTTACATACTTTCCAAACTGCTTCAAATCTCACTGAAACTACATATTATTGTGATGTTATGGTTATGGTAGGTCTAGGCCTGGCTTTTATTAGTTCTTTACAATCTTTACTGTATAAAAATCTCTTCAGAAATACCAAAATCTGGTATATGCCAAAATTTAGGGTTAGATTTGCTTTATATTGAAATTATTTATTTATCTCTGGAATAATCATGATAAAAAGTTTGCTTAGGGACTCTATTTACTATTATTCAACATTTACTTCTTTTAAATCAGTTCTATTATCTCTTTAACCAATGTTAGGATCTGACATTGAAAGTAAACTTTTATATGGGATAGCCTATTTCCTGCTAAAATATCATTGATTTACTACGGTTTACAGTTTATTTATGTTGGCTATGTGCTATTTATTTACTTTAGTGTATTGAAAGTGTTGTTATCTCGATTTTAACTGTGGTACCGCGTACTAAAGTTAACCCCAAACTTGGCCGGATTTTAACGAAATATTGAAAATAGAACGAGGGATACCTTACAACTGACTAAGAAATTTCCAGGACAAGCCCTTTATCAACAGGAGAAATTATGGGAGGGCTCCCATAATGTTCTCCTGTTGATAAAGGCTTGTCCTGGAAATTTCTTCGTTAGTTGTGTTTTTGTTTTTTCTGTGTATTCGTTCCCCATATCCATCATGTAAAGGTAAGTGGTTGCTCATTTCCCTATCCTAATTTGATTCCTTTTCGCTACTTAGCATCTTGATTTCATTGTGTATATACTGTATAAATATATATACTATT
>JARYHS010001485.1:0-12000 GCA_031002005.1 Vandiemenella viatica | reverse complement strand
AACGGACTACGTACTTTTGTTTCAGTTGTCTGACAGTTAATTTATTCGCAGATGCATAGCTAAACAGAGCTGTCATTTAAATAACGCGCCTAACCACGAACATCTCCACCCGCTGTTTGTTGTGCATCTGTGGCGGGAAGACGTCATAGTACGCCGTCATAATGTGACGTCATGTCGTGACAATCGACCAAAACTCGCGTTTAATAAGTATAGATAATTCTTACTTATTTATTGTTGGATTTAATTAAGAATGGGGGTTATTTTTCGTTATGGTTTTACGTATCGTCGACGTCGAGAAATTCAGAATTAGGAAAACGCTTAGGGCCAGCAGTACGGCCATGTTATTTCCTAGGGACCAGCCCGGCATTCGTCAGGAGTGATTTCAGAAAACACAGAAAACCAAAAATCTGGATGGCCGAACAATAGTTGGACGGTGTGTAAAGACGGGCTGCCAGATTAGACTCTGGAAATTACCGCAGAAAAGAATCAGTAACTGATATGATAAAAGAGCTGGAATGGGACTCATTGTAAGACAGGAGGAGGGTGAAGAGGGTCATGGGAGTGTACTGGGCGTATACTGGTGATGAGGCATGGAAAGATATTGGTGTAAGAATTAAAAGTAATGCATGGTCAAGCTGGCACACAATTTAAGACACAAGGGTGTGTCGGACATTTTCTTTGCTAGGTAAGGGTGTCAGGGATTGAAATAAGTTGCCAAAAGAGATGATGAATAATTTACGCTGATAGAATTTAATGTTGAAATTTGTAGAGGGAAAAAGTAGGTGGGTACAGAAAAGTTGATAAATGGGTGTGTAGTGAAATTGTCACGGGATCGCAACTAAACTTAATCAATCAATCAATCACTGATTCGCTGATGACCTGTAAATAGTACCTCCAGGTTGGGCACATTGACTTGAACTATTACACAAACGTACAGAAGTTACTCTGTAGAATCCAGGGGCAAATCACAAAATCTATAAAAGTAAAGAAATACGCCTGAGAGTAAATTAAGCCATGTCTGAGCGACGGCACGTAGAATGACAGTATAGATCCTACTGTACTAGCTATTAACACTTCCGGCGCTACTGTTGGTCTGTCTGCGGCAGTGTCATGTTACCAACCTTGGATTGCTAATGTACACTATCAACTGAAACTGTGTTATGTCTAAATCGTATATTACTCAACCGAGGAACCTCGTTACCCGGTATCCGCTCCTGCTGTTTCTGATAGATCCAATGTGGGGGCGCCGGCGGTTTTAATTTTTTTATATATATTTTTTGAAGTGGCTATGCGTTATTTATGCTTCTAAAAATTATTTAAGGTATGAGCCAGAAATCTGCGCCCAACCAGTCGATTGTAACTGGCTTAGTTATTAACGAAAATTGATTGTAAGAACTGTTAGTACATATTTTGTCCAAGACGTTCTACCAAATAAAACTTCTAAACACGAAATACAGACTAAGGCTACATGCAGTAGTGGTGTACTTTAATTTTAATTTGTTTAAGAGAATAACTAGGAAGGTTTCTTATTTACTGTACGAATGCAATTTATTTATTTTATTTTAATTTATCGTGTGACTATTTAACAAGGTACACAATAGGAAACGAACTTATCACAAGCTTTTATAGTTTGAAATCTCTAGATCTAGTGTTTTGACCCAATCAACTGCATTGATCGACCAATAATGTAATTCTGCTATTGTTCCCTTGTAGGCCCGAAGAGGACAGTCAGAAACGATGTGATTGATTGTCTGTTAGGTGGCTCCACAGTCACAATTTGCAGAGTCTACCCAGCCCCATTTGGGTAATAAGTAGGCGCATCTGTAATAAAAATAATATCCTTCTTGAACTCTAGAGCTAAAGAAATATTTAAAGAAAAAAATAAGCATGAAAAGTATACGAAGTCCCGCGTGTACACAGTGTCGCACGCTCCATTTCTCCCCCCCCCCCCTCCCCTTACGTTGAAGTGTAAAGCCGAATGTGCGCGGGGGTTACCTGGTTAATGAGAACGTAGTACTGCCCGTAGCCTCACGACCCCTTCCTGAATACTTACTAATGTAGCGTCCCACAGGAGTAGCGGGACACTGACTGCCTATGGCCCGCATTACACTGTAAAAGATCTTTGTCCAAGATCTTTTATAAAACATTTTATCATATTTATTTTATGAAAGATATTTTTTCAGCTCCATTACACTATATAAAATTTTTCGTCATAGTTCTTTGAAATGAATGGAGTAAACTTCTAAGTTTTTACAGACCCAGTTAGTGCAACTGTCACAATATTGATTTTATTGAAGATAAAGAAGAGAAGTAAACATATTTAGGTTACGCCGTGGATTACGAGAATAAATATGATAGGAGTTCATAAAAGTTTAGTGAAAGATTTGCAATGTGAGGACATACCAAAGTTATAAAAATTATGGTTGATGCTGAAGTATACCTCCAATAAATAATTTACACTAATATTTTCATAAATTTCTACATCAGAATTATTTCGCCATATATACTATTAGGGTTTTTATTTTTACGGTGTATGTGGCCATGCGTTGTACTCGATTGATGGTGGACGGATCTAGCACCATTCTGCAATATAGCACACGCATTGGTCTGCACATTACTTCTGTTATTATTCCAGAAATCTGTCCAAATACTAATTTCTTAACACATTAATTTTCTCTTTTTACGTCTTCTACAGTACAGCCTTCTATCATAGCACTAATTAACTTTTCGTAAGTGTTCACCTTTTTATTCCTAATCTTATAGTCTATATGTTTCTGAGTTCCTTACATCTTCCTTCTGTTCATACTCAGAAATAAAGATTTTCGTGGATTCGACAGTCATAACCAACTTTGGTGACGTCCCTTACGCCATTTTCTTTGTTTACGTTTGCAGGGTGGTGAAATCTTTTATAAAATGTAATGTCAACGTCTTACATTTTATAAAAGAAATTTTATAAAGAAATCTTATATAAAATATGCCCCATTACACTGTAAAATATTTTATAAAATATCTTTTATCCAAGATCTTTGACAAAGATATTTTATAGTGTAATGCCAGCCTATGTTCTGGGTACTATGAACGTCGTCTGGAGTTGATCAGTTCCTGGAAGCGCCGACGGAGTGAGGCGCTTGTCCTGTCGCCTCAAGAACAACCTCCCGGCTTCTCGGAACGCCTGCTGCGATACACGCCTCTTCGCCGTACTCGCTAGCGCTACTGAGAATACCACAGATATGCCAATCTCTGCGACATCAGTTTGGTAACTATGGCACAAAGGATGAGGCATTCTGTTCACCGACTCCAGTCTCACAGCTTCTCGCCCTCTACTCGAAAACTGCGAACCACGAAACTTCAATTCCACTGTAATGACACATTCATCTATTCATCTAACCCTAGTTTCTAATGAGAGACGAGGATTTAGGGAGCGCACATAAAATACGTGGCCCAGTTTTGGCTCCCTCTGAACCCCTTCCCCCACCTAGCCTGTCGTGCCTTTTGCCTCTATCCCCCCCCCCCCCCCACCCGCGTTGCACGCAGATATTTCCCTTTCTTTTATTGCTATCGTCAGTCTTTCGACTGGCTTGATGCAATCCTCCATCTCTTCCTATCTTCTGCCAACCTCTTCATCCCTACGTATTGCTTACAACCCACGTCCTCAATTATCTGCTTCATATATTCTAATCTCTGTATTCCTCTACAGTTCTTACCTTCGACTGTTCTCTTCGCCAGCAAATTAACCAATCCAGCATGTCTCAAAATATGACCTACCAGCCTGTCTCTTCTTTCTGTAAGCTTCTTCCACAAACGCCTTTCCTCACCCATCACTTCCAAAACTCGTTCATTTCTTACTTTGTCTGTCCACTTAATTTTTAGCATTCTTCTGTAGCACCATGTTTCAAATGCTCCAATTTTCCTTCTTTCCGGTATTCCTAAAGTCCATGTTTCGCTACCATAAAGTGCTGTACTCCACACATATAGTTTTAATTTTTTTTTCTAATTCCTAAATCAATATCTGAAACTAAAAGATTTGTCTTTTTTCATGAAGGCTCTTTTTGCTAATGCTACTCTGCTTTTAAATGCTTCGGCCATCTGTTGTAATTTTGCTTACCAAGTAACAGAACTCACTCACTTCTACTATTGCATCCGATCCTATTTTTATATTTAATCTACTAGTATTGGTATCATTTCTGCTACATTTCATCACTTTAGTCTTGCTTTGGTTTACATTCAGTCCAAAATCTTCCTTCAGTATTTTGTTCATGCCATTTAGTAATTTCCCAATATCCTCAGCCCTTTCTGCTAACAAGACAATGTCTCCCTATTGATTCCAGAAGACATTTTGTACTCTTTTCTCTTGTCAGACTATCGTAAATTACATATTGTAATGAGATGCTGTTAGGAGGGGGGGGGGGATACCATCATGTTAAAATTTTATCTCGGGAATATGAATATTAATTTTCTAATTTGGTTAATAGGTGAACTCGAATCTCGAATGCTGCACGAATTTAAGTTATACAAACATATTCAATTTATTCTGTCTTCTGGCTTATACAAGGCCGGGCATATTTAACGTTACGTTAACCACAATATAATCAAAGAAAATAAACAAGAAATACCCGGCGTTTACAATTAGCCGGATAAATGGAAACATGAACAGATTTTAAATATTTCAAAGATTTTGCAAAGTAAATATACATTAAAGTGGCGTCGCAGGTCAACAAATTACAGTTAACATTTACAAATTAATCCAAAAGTGTCTATGGAGGCGACTTGGGGGGCCCCACACCGCGTACTAAGGAGCCCGGCATTTTGCGCGCCCTAAGAAGATCGAAATTTTGCGCCGGTCCATAGACACTTTTGGATTTCCATGTACCAGTGGTGCCATGATAATGGCATGTGACAACTTGTTGTCGTGGCCTAACTCAGTATTACTATCCCATAGTACACCTAGGGTGAGTTGATAATTTTTTATGTATGTATTATTCACACTTTTCACATCCATGTAGTATCCAGGGTTATAAATCTTGTAATTTAGGGTACCTAAACTGAGGAATGGTGAATTCGTAATGAAATCAGTACAGCCTCAGTGTACAAAAGGTCAACGAGATACTTCTCTACTCCGCTTTATACAACTATTTAAAGCGCATTTTATACCTACCACACTCTTTGAAACTGTGGGGGTTTCATAGAGTTAAAGAATTTTATATAAGTATCTCTAGACCGAATTTCTGTAGGTGCAGGCAAACATTATGAAACTGCTCAAACCAGCAGAACCGATGTTGATATGTGGAGCTAGCATATCACACCGAATCACAGTCACATTCAGTCTATATCTCGCATGCACACCAGATGTAATTCAGTCACACCAGTCCTATCACGCCTCGTGATCGATAAAGATCTGGTCTAGCATTTGGGAGGGTGCGGGTTCGAATCCCCCGTCCGGGCATCCAGATTTGGGTTTTCCATGGTTTCCCCCCAAATAACGCCGGGGGATGATATCTTCATTTGCCATGGCCGAATTCCTTCCCGTTCCTCGTCCACTGTCCTTTCCCGGCCTCTACAGGCTTCGATGTCGACAAGGCGTAGAACCATAAATGGTATGGACTGCTATTAAATATTTTTACACTCTTTGAATGAAATTCATCGAAAGTGGCACATACTAACTGATATGTAACATATTTTATGTTTCATCTGGAGTTGAGGGCATTATGTTTCGGCCTTGCGGAGGGTCGTAAACTTGTGATGTTGTCATCTTCTGCATGCTCTGTTTAGTTCAGCTTCAAATACTTTAGTGTGACTTTCGCCAGATATATTAGATGTACTACTCGAGTTGTCATATAGGGTCGTGAACAGAATGAGTTTCATTTATGACGATACATCGCATCATGCAGTGGGTTTTTTTTATTTCGGTGGATGCACTCAATGCAACATCGTATGGCATGATGGATACCTTCTAACCATTTAAACCGATGACATCTTTCGTATAGTGAAATTATATAATTGTGGTGATGTTTTACCTGTTTTCATGATCCTATCCACGAAATTATATGAATGCAGACTGCCTTCCATGTAACTGCGCTAATGTCAGTTTCTGCATGCATATACGTTGTTTCACCTCGTTTGGTTGACGCCATATTCAATCACATGCCAGATGTGTTCGATCGGGTTCAGATCTGGCGAGCTGGGCGAGCCAGTACATCAATTACAACTCGCCACTGTGTTCCTCGAACCATTAAGTTACACTTCTGGCCTTGTGACATGGCGCATTATCTTGTTGAAAAATGTCACAGCCGTTGGGAAACATGGTCGTCATGAAGGTTTGTGCTGTACGTGGTCTGCAACCAGTGTACGATACTTATCGGTCGTCACGGTGCCTTGCACGAGCTCCCACGTGAATGTTCCCCGCAGTACAGGTGACAAGAAGCTTTTCCCGTAGAAAACGACCAGCTCGCACCCTTACTCCGGCATGATGAAGAAGGTATCGGAATTCATCAGACCATGCAACGATCTGCCACTACGCCAACGTCCAGTGACGATGGTCTCGTGCCCATTTCAGTCGCAGTTGCCGATGTCGTGGTGCACATGCATGGGTCGTCGGCTGCGGAGGCCCATCGTTAGGAGTGTTCGGTGCACTGTGTGTTCAGGTACACTTGTACTCTGCCCAACATTAAAGTCTGATGTTAGTTCCGTCACAGTTCGCCCGCCGCCTGTCCTGTTTTACGTCTGCCCAGCCTACGACGTCCGACATGTGTAATAGGGGGTGACCGCCCAACCACTCGACGTTTGGACATGGTGTCACCTTCGTTTCGCCACTTGTTGAAGACACTCACCGCAACACTGCTCGAACACCCGATATATAGTGCAGTTTCCGAATGCTCGTGCCAGCCTCTGGGCCATCGCAATCTGCAATGGGTCAAACTTAGATAGATCGCAAGCCTTCCCCATTTTAAACACTGATAGCGCGCTCACTGATACTACATGCAGCATGCGTGTGTCTGACTAGCAGCCATTCCTCGTGACGCTGCTTTTACCTGGACGGGTTTATATTGATAGTCGGTTGGTAGTTATAATGTTCCGGCCGATCAGTGTAAGTGTGGAATGCATTGAAGAAAAAACACGAAATCACCTGTATGACACTGCCGAACATTAAAAATTCACCAACCAGTCTCAAAAATTAAACCTGCATCTTCTGAAACGTGGACGAATGTAATTATTTCTGCACTGATTTTGGGAAACCATCTGTTTTTTAACACTGTAAATAGTGGCTGTATGTGAATTATTTGAACCATTGCTGTTAGTTTAACTTTCATCTAACATTTCGATACACAGTTCGTATGCGCATGTCCCAGATGCAACTCTTCCTCAAAATAGTAACATAACTTCGTAAATAGTAAACGCAGGCAATTATGAGTTACAATCAAATGATTTAGAATGTCTCATGTTAACATTTCTTTGTTGCGCTTACACTTTTCACCATATCTACATGACTAGTAACACCCACCTCAGTTCCCTGGATTCGTGTCATTAAATTTTCTTCTTGCCTCCTGCTAGCAACCATAGCGAACAATTGGCAATGATGAACAACTCTGAAAGGTGTATTTGAACCGCTACCATTTTTAACGCATACATCCTTCTAGTAGTAAATCGGTAGTAATTTTAGCTCCATCAGGAGTCCCGGCTTCTGACGCATACGAAACATTCCTGCTATTGAGCAAACTTTATGAAAGAATATTTCTTGTATAATGATTGCTAGTAGGAGATGAAACTATTTCGAACCATCTCTCATCAATATTCTGCGTAGGTTTCTGCGAGGCGTTGAAAGCACAAAGAACCAATTGAATGTCGCACATCAGCATTTAGTCTCTGCAATAGAAAATATTAACGGTAATTCTAAAGGAAAACGTACTGGGCTTAAGATTTTTTTTTTTACATATGGCTTTACGCCTCGTGGAAGTCGAGGTCATTAGAGGCGGGATGTGACTGGAGACAAGGAACGGGATGGTATTCGGCCATCGCCTTTTTGAAGGAAGCATCCCGGCAATCGCTTGGAATGATTTAGGTAAACCATTAAAAAAACCAAATCTGGATGCCTGGACGGGGATTCGAACCCGCGTCCTCCCGAATGCGAGGCCAGAGAGTTAACCGCTCACCCACCACGCTCGGTCTGAGCCGTAAGAATATGCACAAAACTTTGTCCAAACACTCGCCGTCACAAACGTCTTTCGCCGAACGTATCGCAGTTAGTAAGTCTTGGTCACTCAATATCCGTACAGTATGCAATATGCCTCTGCCAAAGAAACGGGATAAGTAGTAAGATTGTGTAGTTGATTAGAGTTACTGTATTAGTCTCTAACATGCAGCGTCCCAGCTAAAGATGTTTTGTCAAAGTTCACACTATTTCCCTGTGTCTCTGGTAGCAGCAATATCTGCGTAACCAGTCATTTCAGATGTTTGGAAATTTCATAATTATCGAAGCACCATGCAAAAAATTACTTCTCAGAATAGATATTTTTCAGTATTGCCCACGAAAATTACCGAGCGTGGTGGGTGAGTGTTAACGTTCTGACCATGCATTCAGAAGGGCGCTGGTTCGAATCTCCGTCTGAGCATCCATATTCTGGTTTTCCATGGTTTCCCCAAATCACTCCAGGTGACCGTTCCCTGCATCAATCCTTTCCCGCCTCTAATGATGTCGATGTTGACGAGTGTAAAGCCATACTGGTACGCTAATAATTTATCCACTTACGATGGTGATCCCTTAGTTCGTGGTCTGACACTAATACACATGAGATTCGCATTCGGGAAGATGCGGTTTCGAATCCTTGTCCGGGCACCCACATCTGAATTTTCGCCTTGGTTTGTTCAAAAGGTCACTGCCGAATTTCTTCCAGTTACTTGCTCCCCGGTCCTTTCCCACTTCTAACGATTTTGACGTCAACGAGGTGAAGCCAGAAAAAAAAAGGCTTTTTCCATAGCATTAATTTTTCGGGTGATATCCATACTAACCTGGCTTGCTTACATATAAGTTACACACTTCAAGCACGTTCTTTACCCACCTCCGTATCAAAATTGATCTGTCATACAACGTTGCAGCCAGAAACATAAGACATGTGAAATAAGGTAACGGAGCTCTGTTCCTATCCACAATTGATATTCAGTGTATCGCACTATAAACGTGACTCCATATTTATTTACTTCCCATGCGCAGATACTTGTTTGTTCTCACTAACGCGCGATGGATGCCTGGACGGTGATTCGAACCCGCGTGAACTTTGACAAAACTTTGTCCAAAACACTCGCCGTCAAAAACGTCTTTCGCCGAACTTATCGCAGTTAGTAAGTCTTGGTCGCTAGGAAACACCTCTGCAGCCGTCCTGGGAACATTTCTTAGTACAGGATGATCCTAGTGGAATCGGTATATTCCACCTAAATAATTTATTACAATGCAGCAGCGGCAGTAAATTTTCGATTCAAGCTCTACGTACAACCATCAACGACGCTGCGTGAACGCTACTGTGTTGTTTGCGGAGTTTAATTTTCTAAACAGCCACTCTTAGCGCGCACAATTAAAAGTGAAGTACTTTAAGTTTCTGGTTGAAACCTTACCGAAGGAGATATATTGGAGATAGGATGGCTAGTTCCTTCCTTCCTTCCTTATCTTACTTAAGGGCACCTGCAGTTTAACGTAGAAAAATGAACCATGAATACTTCACAGCAAGCTATGTCTAGTTACATGCCTATGAGTATCCACCACCGATACGGAATTTCGAATCGGGGGACCTTTCAGTCTCCAGTCAGACGCTTTAACCACTAAGTCGCTCTGGTGCTAAAAGATCTGTAATTACGTGAGACGCTTTTATAGTAACAGAAAGTAAATACCATAGGAGTTAAGAACTATCGAGGAATAAAATGGAGACATTAAAATGAAATCTCCAATACGTAGCTAGTCATAAAAATTCGCCAGAAAGTTTCACCTAGCTATATGATGACTGTAAGGAAAGTTGCACTATCCTTAAATATATTTTGTACCCTAGAACTACGAAAGCTGAAAGTAAATTTCATTAACCCATTGAAAATACATGTAGTGTAGTCCAGGTTAGCGTTGTTATTATTTTTAATCTCATTCATCTTTGAATAACTAAACTATGATAGTGTTACTAACTTCGAACATTCCCACAACCTCTGTCTCCTGGCCGCGAAGCATAAAGCACTGAGCCAAGGGAAAACTAAAAGGTTGAAGAACTGGGATGTCCACTTCTACGAGAACTCAAGAAAAAATAATTTGATAAAACTTTGTAAAGAACACATATTTTGTAATGCTGTATGTGCCGTTGAAAAAATGTATTTTTTAATTGCCCAATGGTGGGTGAAATAAAAAAAAAATCAACTTAAATACAATGTGTGTTTTTATTTATTATTATCAAACTTCAATTCATGAATGTCCTAGCCAAGCGTAAATACGTGAATGTCTTACCCCACGTAGCGAGAACCGGTTTTTGTTCACCCGCCCGCTCTACAAAAACTGGTTCTCGGCGCGGGGTATGCCCGCCCGCTCTACAAACCGTTTTCTTGCGCGACACACCTGGGTCGCTCAAGTGGCCTAACGAAAAAAAAACAACAAGGGCAGCTGGTGCTAGGGAAGGCAGGTGTTCAAACAAGTGGCCATGATTGACAGGTGGGGTCGCTCAAGTGGCCCTCGAGTCAAGTGGTTAGTCAAGTGGCCATGATTGACAGGTGGGGAGGGGAGGACCGTGACACACCTGTGGCCTAACAATAGAGGGGAAACTGAGGTTAGTCAAGTGGTTAGTCAAGTGGCCATGATTGACAGGTGGGGACACACATGGGTCGCTCAAGTGGCCCTCAAGTGGTTAGTCAAGTGGCCATGATTGATAGGTGGGGTCGCTTTAGTGGTCCTCAAGTGGCCATGATTGACAGGTGGGAGGGGGGGAGAACATAGAGGTGAAACTGGGGTTAGTCAAGTGGCCCTCAAGTCAAGTGGCCTAATTAGCATAACAATAGGGGCGGCATCCTTTGTGAGCACGCACAGACAATTCATACCTACTCTTCAACCCTTTCCAGAGTTGCTCATCACTAGAGTTCGGATCTTTAGATCTAGTTATATTTTTTTTTCCTGCCTTCTTTTTGATCTGAAAATGCTGAATTAAACACTGATTCAACATTTCTGATTGTATTTAAGTGTATTTTATATAGCATATATAAATGCATATTCAGGTCATTTTTCCCATATTACAATAATATTTATGCTTATGTGGTCAATTTTGAGGAAAAATCTGGTAATTATTTAATAGAAGTTGTAGCTGAGAAGAAATTAAGATAATTATTCACATAAATGTACTCCTGTTATACATTGGAGAAATAAACAAAATCAATTGTCACTGAATTGGTGAGAATTCACCAGTCAAGAATTAAGGTTATAAATTATTGTCTCTCTAAACATTAATGTTCCGCCCGCCTTTTAATTTGAACAGTGTAACAGCAGCGCATTCGTGTTTCGAGCCGCGTCAATCAACGGTAACGAGGGAGTTGAGTCCACTGCAGGGACCTACCGATGAGCTGAAAGGAACCAGTGGTCTTCAGTACGGACAAACCGCTTCTTAACGGGAAACCCCTCTCTACCAAGATCAGGTATTCCCTGCATACCGAGACAAGCACAAAGCCTTCGGTCACTCACACGCTGTCACCAATGCTTTTGAAAATAATTCTGCGCCACTGTTAAATCTGCAGTAGATCAGCGAGTACAGTCATGCCGAAACAAAATTTTCTGAAAGTACGAAGTTACGTAAAGGAATTTGGAGAGAAGTATGTAAGTACAGATGAAAGAGTTCTTTTCTGTAAATTATGTGAAACTAAAGAGACTGCAACAAAGCGATTTCATGTGCAACAGCATTGCAATACATCAAGACACAAGAATAACGTATCACGGCATTCAGCTCGACAAAGCAAACAGCGACCTTCTTTTGGATACGTCTACAGCTTCTTCAT